>JAWNLW010000301.1:1895000-2140000 GCA_035042075.1 Drosophila macrospina
CATCATAAACAAAATGACGCTGGCACGTAACAAGGGAATGCAATAAAGGCGGCCAGCGGCAAAAGCACAGCACCTCCCCTCCACCCAACTTCTCATACTCCTACTCCTCCTCCCCTTGCTCACTCTTGCTCACTTGCTGCTTCTTCCTGCTCCTAAAAAGTCGACTACAATTTGAATTGTGGTTCGTCTGACTTCTTTGCTGACTATTTGCACAGCGAGCGCGCTGACAACTTGAGCGTTCATAGAAATTGGCAAGCGGGTGTCCCCCTGCTCCCTCTCTCCCCCTCTCTGTCGCTCTTTCTCACTCTCTCTCTCTGTCTGTTCGCTGTGTTCTCTTGTAGCAGGAATCGGCTTAAGCACTCGAAAGACACAAACAAAAGCCAGTTGGCAGTCATTGTAACGGGGTAATGGCAGTAAACAGTGTGGGATGAGGTTACGGGTGGGTGGGGTGACGAGCAGAGGGGCGGAATGCAGGGTATGCGCTGAATGCGGGGGGGAAGGGAAGCGGGCAACGAGCAACAAACCAAAAATAATGTTGAACGTGACTTTTGTGATTGTTTGTGCAGCGAAAGAGAAACAGAGAGAGAGAGAGAGAGAGAGAGAAGGAGAGAGAGAGAAGGAGAGAGGAAGAGGGAGAGAGAGAGTGAGTGAGAAAAGGGACTGAAGAAGTATAGAAGAAGAAGCAGCAGCAGCAGATGAAACTGCAAGAAGAAGCACAAGAATTTTCATAAAAATTTGCTCGACAAGTTTTTTGGGAAAATGAAAAGAAATGAAAACTTTTGCCAGCACTTACAACTGCGTGTGTGTGTGTGTGTGTGTGTGTGTGTGTGTGTGCGTGTGTGTGTGTCTGTGTGTTTGTGTGTACTTGTGTGTGTGTGTGTGCTTGTGTGTGTGATAATAAAACTGCAACTTAAAGAACTTGACTGCAATTGTTTCTGGCAAAGATGTTGAGTGACTTTTACAACAGCCACTCCTACTTTTGCTCTGCCTGCTGTCTCCATCCCCCCTACCTCTTCCATACACACCCACCTTCTACACATCCCTTCCCTTACGGCTGACATTCTCATGCGTTCTTTCATCGGTTACAGAGTTGCGTATGTATTTTACCACTTGATGTGTTGAGAAATTTTTGCGATTGTTTCTAGATATTTCATGGCACTGCCAACTCGCACACACACACGCACACACACACACACACACACACACACACACATACACGCACAGTCTTTGCCTTATGACTTGTGCTTTTGCTCTTGACCAAATTACATTTGGGCCACGCCCGCTTTTGTGGCTTAAACTAATAATAAATAAACTAAACTGGCGTCTTTACTTAGACTTGCAACACAAATCATCATCAATCTTAATTTTTCACACACACACACGCACACACACACACACACACAAAAGAAATACAAAGCGCAAAAAACCGCAAATCTGGAAAATCTCAAATGTGAAAATCTGTAAATCTAATTGCCCTCATTTTGGCACTGAAGAGAGACAGAGAGGGGGAGATAGGGAAGAAAGAAATAGAGAGGAAGAAAGAGAGAGAGAGAGAGAGAGAGTGAGTGAGAGAGAGAGAGAGAGCGAGACAGTGAGAGTGTCGAGTCATGGCTTTGTAATTTATTTGAATTTCGACTTGCAAATATTTAACAAACATTTTTCCCATTTATTTACTTATTTATTTCTTCTTCTTCTTCGTTTTTTTTCTTTGGCATTCGCAGCTACGCAACTCGTCGGATACGCAGGTAATGCTTAAGCGCGTAACACTCCAAAGTTCGGGACTCTATCGCTGTGAGGTGTCGGGCGAGGCGCCAGCCTTCAATACCGTCTCCGAGTCGGAGACAATGACCGTTGTGGGTAAGTTGAAGATTGTTGCTGTTAATGGAATTTCTGCACACACACACACACATACACAAAAAGTGCAATAAGCAAAAAGTGGGGAGAAGGAAAGAAAAAGAAAAAGAGAGTGAGAGAGAGAGAGAGCGAGAAGCAACTCTCTATGTGTGCGACATGAAAAACAACAAAAATTTAATTAAAATGCTAATAGTTCAGAGCAGTCAACAACAATCTTGTTGAATGACAGCGCCAAGTGGTCTCCTGTTGTGGGCGTGGCCAGCAGCAATGCAACAACAACAACAACTACAACAACAACAATACCTTGTGCAACATAATTGTCCAGGCGCAAACGAAGAAAAAGTTGACAAAAGGCGGCAAAAAAATGCGAAAATGGCTGACATAAGTGTAAACGACAAATGACAGGCATAAGACTCAGAGATGACAAAAGATTTACAGGGTATTACACATGCATATATGCATGTTTGGTTGTATGTGTTAACAGATTGCCTCAGAGCTCAGCTTTAAGAGTGAAGTTGTGCAAAGAGGTGAGAGAACAGCGCAAGTTGCTTAAATTTTATACCCTGCGACCATTAAAGAAGAGCAAAAATTATATAATAACTTAGTGCAAAGCTTTGTAACAGGCAGAAGAAGGCATGGCAGACCCTATAAAGTGTATATATTCTAGATCCCTATCAATTGCCGAGACGATTGAGCCATGCTTGTCCGTCAGTCTGTATGAACTCGTCAATCTCAGCAACTATTAAAGCTAGAGATTCCAAATTTGGCATGAATGTTGTTTTATACTCTCTCCAGAACGAGTTTATGTTAATGAACATCACACCCCTCCACTTCAAATCGAAAAATATGAATTATAATATTATATTATATTATTTGAATTATATTATTATTATAATTCCATAGAGATGCAATGCTGAAAGTTTAATCAAGATCGGTCTATAAATAAGATAGATAAACAGTGAATGACTACGATACTTGTACATGTAAATGAAGTGACGTAGCACTCAGCTTTTCGTAACTACAAACGTGGCATAAACTCAGCTGAGCCCTTGCAACTCGTTGGCTAAAGGAAGATGCTGACAGGACTCTGTCTCTCTTCCTCTCTCTCTCTCTCTCTCTCTCTCTCTCTCTCTCTCTCTCTCTCTCTCTCGCTCTCTCTCTCTATACCTCTCTCTCTATCTCTCTCTCTATCTCTCTCTCTATCTCTCTCTCTATCTCTCTCTCCATCTCTCTCTCTCTCTCTCTTCCTCTCTACCTCTGTCTGTTTCCCTTTCTCTGCCCCTCTATCTTTGACCCTGTCTCTGTCTCCCTTCTTCCCCTGTCTGGCCACCTTCTAATCTACTTGTTTCCTATTCTCTCTTACTTGCTCTGGGTCTGTTCTCTCATCTGCTCGTCTGCTCTTTCCTTCTCAAAACTTCTAATCTCCCTCTCTCTTTCTCTCTCTGTCACTTCTTCTCTTTGCCTGTCTCTTCTTATCTCTCCCCTTTCCTTTCAACCTGTCTCTCCTCCTCCTCCCTTTCGCTTCTACTCTTTTATCATCCTTATCTAACTTATCTACTCTCTATTTCTCTCTTATCTCTCTCTTATCTCTCTCTCTCTCTTGTTCTCTCTCTTTTCCTTTCCTTTCCCCTTCCACTTTCTTTGTCTTTCCCCCTTCTTCCCACCCTGTCTCTCCTTCTATTCCCTTTCTGCTCGCTCTGTTTTTCAGTCCGCTTCTACTCTTCTATCTGACCGTCTTTACCCAATATACTCTCTCTCTCTCTTTCTATTTCTCTCCTTCCCTTCCCCTTCCACTTTCCCTGTCTCTCACCCTGTCTCTCCTTCTCCTCCCTTTCTACTCTTTATCCCTTCTACTCAGTCTTGAAGTCCTTGGCCTCCGTCTGCGCCTTTAAAGCCTTCTTCTGCACTCGTTGCGTATTTTTGTACTTTTTATTGTTGTTTGGCAACCCTGGTGCACAGTCTGTTCTGCTTTTTTGCTTAATACAACTGCATAATCTAAGCAAACAATTGAAATGGAATTTTTGCCGTCGTCGTCGTCGTCGTCGTCGTCGTCGTTGTCGTTGTTCTTATAACAAAAGCCAACTGCGCACTCACATATGAAAGCGACTCTTTGTCTGTATGTGTGTGTGTGTGTGTGTGTGTGTGTGTGTGTGTGTGTGTAGATAAAAGCACCGCATGCTGCACTCTGTGTATGCTGCAAGTGTGTGGGCGTGGCTGCTGCAACTGTCATTGCAATTTGAACTAAAATTATGTTTTCATGTCGTGCGATTTAGTTGAGTACAACATAAAAATGGGTTAAGACAAAAGCGCCAACTGCCAGTTGTGGCAAGTGGAGACAAAAAAGAAAGTCATACCACGCACACACACACACACGCACATACATATATACACACCCTGCCAGCAGCTTGTCTTGCTTTTGTCTGGCGGCGGTGGCAAGAACACTTGCCACACTTGAAGCACTTGCTATACAACTTGGCATGTAAAGTGTGGGCTTAGACATTTGCATGTCTCACTCACTCTCTCTTTTTCTCACTCCCTCTCTCTCTCTCTCCCTCTCTCCCCCTCTCTCACCCACGCAACTCAATCAGCAAGCAGCACCACTCGCCGCAAGTTAATCACAAATTTATAAACTCATAAAAAAATCAAACAGTTATCAATATGTGCAGCAAACCGCAACCGCAGCCGCATTTTCAATGGGAAACTCTCAGTTTTCCCGCCGGCGCACAGCTCATCATCATAAGCAACAATCGACATTATCATCAAGTTTATCAACATTATGTTGAACTGACTTTTGGGCTCTCGGGTAAATGGCCAAAAAGCAACGCCCACATTTCATGCTGATTTCACAGCCTTTGGCGATTCCTCATGCGCCGCCTGACACACACAAAACACACACACACACACACATAAGACACACGCACAGCACACACACACACACACATAAGACACACGCACAGTGCCATAAGAGTTTCGCTGCCAAGTCAAGACTTGGACTCAGTTGTAGCTGGAAATGGAGAGACGCATTGCTATGCTACGGAAATGGTTTTGCATATTAAACAATGTGCCCAACTGCCAATTGGGCGACATGCTTCAAGCAAAGAGAAAGAGACTGAGAAAGAGAGAGAGTGGGAGTACAAAAATAGAAGGCTACTTCTTTTCCCTTGGCCCCCAAAGAGCTCGGGGCGTTGCAAATCGAACGAAACCAACAAACGTGAAGAAAAAAATAAAAGGGGCAACCGACTCGACTCATCATCCGCAAACAGCGCCAGCATCATCATCATTCTTGTCGTCATTTCAATCCCCATTCCCCCGTTGCTCCCTTCCCCCTTTTGACGTTCCCATCCACCATTATCCTCTTACTGGCTCCTTGCCTCGTTGCTCAGCTCCGCTCTGCTGCAAGTGAGCCATAAAATATGCTTTAGTGCGTTTACTTCGAATGTCCCACGGCCCCATTGTCATAGTCCGCACAGTGGGCAAAAAGACCCAGAAAGATCAAAGAATTAGACCACAACTTATGGCCATAATTGTGTCACAACTCTGTGTAGAACATTTACGCTTTTATGAAGTTTGTTTAGTTTGTACATTTGTAGATTATTTTAAATTATTTCTATTATTATTTTATATTGATATCTGATATATTTATTACTTGCTTAAACAGCTATTCAATCACTAGGAATTCAGCTTTCTTCTTTACTACAGCTGAAATTTCCTCAACCAATATTATTATAGAATTTTAATCACTTTATTTTTAATGCATTTCTCTAACTCAAACAGTTCTCAAACCAATCTCAAGTGCTTCTCAATCATTAAGTGCATTGCAAATGTGTTTAATGAGTATTTAATTTTCGCATTTCTGCTTCAATTTTCTACTCAAATTCTTTATTCAATTTTCCATATGATTATTATTCTCGACTCACACAATAAAATGTAAAATTAACGTTAGTGTTTTATATATATCAAAACATATTTAATATATATATATATTTTGTTGAGTATTTTCAATTGAATCACACAGAATATACTTATCTTGCTTAAAATTATCTTAAGTTATCATTAAATTCTTGCAGATATTAAATAAATATTTAAAATATCTGTAAAAACTATTAAACTATCCTACTCGCTTTGTTTTCAATTTGCATCTCTAATTTCTCTTTATCTTTATCGAATATACTGCACTTTAATTATATTTAAGTTCCCTACAATATTCTTAAACTTTAGGTAATTATTGAAAATATTTTAAACATGTATTGTAAATATTTATTTATTGCTCCCCATCCTCCTTTTATTTACTCTTCTTAAGTATCGAATATAATTAAGTCATATATTAACTTTCTCATTAAAGTTCTAATAATTATGTGAATAATCTAATTATTTTGACTTTTTCTAAATTATATTTAAAATTGATTTATTTTCCCTCACTCTGCCTGCAATATCCTCATCTAATTTCTATAACTTCATTGAATAATAAATAAACATATCTTTTAAATGCATTTTAATAGTATTTATTTTATTTATATTGTTGTTTTTATTTTATTTTCATTTATTTCCAATTGCTTGAATTATACAATTAGTTTAAAAAATATTGAAATTATTTTTGTAGAAATTATTCTTGTTAGATAGTTGAAAATAGTTTAAGAATATATTAAAATAAATTTAAAGTATCTTTTAAACCTATTTATCACTCCTCGCTGCAATTTACAACTAAATATGCTACAATTAAATTGTATTTATGTTAATTAAATTTTTCTTAAATTAATTTTAATTATTTCAAATATTTATATTTATTTACATATGCATTTTATATGTATTTATTTATCCTTCTACTTCTTTTTGCAAACTTTTTACTTCTAATTATCATTTATTTATTGCATATAAATTAATCATTTATTAAGCTTTTCTGAAATGTTCTTAAATTTATCTCAAGACATTAACTTGTTTAAGATATATTTAAAATATATTTTAAATATCTTTTAAATTTCTTGTAAATATCTTTAAAATATCTTTTAAAACTCGTAATCTCTTTGCGCTTGCTCTACGATTTTTACCTCGAATTGGAAATTTCCTTATCACATATGCTGGCAGCTCTTTGGCATTTCCCTCTGGTTGAGCAGTGTCCTGAAGGGTTTCCCTTTGAGGCTCACCCAGCCAATTGGAATTTACATTATGCTGGTCCCCGCTGCTGCCGCCGCTGCTGCTGCTGCCGCTGCTGCTGTTCCCCGTTCTGTTGCGGTCAACAAAATATGTCGCACTGTGCCGCAGTTTTCTTTTTTGCTTGCTTGCTGTTCTCTTGGCTCTCTCTCGCTCTCACTCGCTCTCACTCGCTCTCTCACTCTGTAGTGGGTCTCGCAGTTCGTTGTGGCAGCCATTACTCATACGCCACGTTGGCCGGTCTTGGGAGCATTGGCGACAACTTTAAGTAAAGGCAACAGCGAAAATCGCGACAGTTGTTGCTCAGCTCAGTTGAGTTCGAGCATCCATATTCTGACTCAGTCTCTCCCCACTCTCTCTCACTCCATCCCCCCTCTCTTGGCAATCCCTTCCTCTGCCGTTTGTTATCTTTGCTTTTACATATGGCAACGATTTTTAATGCGCGATATGCGACGCATCCCATCGCTTCGCATCGCGTCGTCGTTGAGGGCATGTTTGAGTTAAGAAAACATTACAGTAACCAGTAACCAGTCACCAGTAACCAGTTACTGTTACAGTTACTGTTATGCCATAGTCCGCGAGTCGCGGCGTGTCCTTGCCGTATCTGTGGCGCTGTGCCGCGCCAGAAATAAAAGTAACACGCGTTGTTTTATAATTAATGAGCACGCAAGGCTGCCGAAGGAGCAGGAGAAGCGAAACCAGCTGCATATGTCCTGTGTCCCCCCTCACCAAGTATAGCATGCATATATCTCTGCATATGTGTGCGTGTCTGTGTGTGTGTGTGTGTGAATTTATGGTTAAGTGCACTTTAAAGGACAAACATACATATAACTCACTTGGCTGCTTCCTGCTGAGTTTCTTCTTTCGCGCACACGTTCCACATGCACACATAATGTGATCGCTTATCGATTTTACAATATAAAAAGCAATTGCCTGCATAAGGACTAACAGGACAAACTCACCAGCTCACCAACTCAACTCCCCTTTCCCCCTTGTAGGCAAAAAAAGGGGAAATAAAATAAAAAAAAAAATTAAATGCGATTTTTATGAGCTCTGAGTGGCCAAGCACCACTTACAGTCTCATATTTATAGTTGTCTCCCCTCTTCTACACCCCCTACCACAAGCCACCCTGTGGCGCACTGGCCCCCACTAATGAGCTGCAAACTTTAAATGTAACAACCTCCCAAAGGTCAATTGTGCCGCGGCCATAGTTGAAAAGGGCGCTTCAAACAAATTTCAGGCCAGCAACATAAACTTAAAGCTGCTGTTAACTGTTTAGCTAGTTTTCACTTAAGCCTAATTTATTACCATACTTTTAAATACCATAATAAACTACGGCAATGGCCAATCCAGTTGGCTGAGTTCGTTGAGTGCCATAAATGAAACATTTGGATTTCTGCACACATATTTCATGGCTGCAAATGTTTATTAACATTTTGTCGAGTAACACTTAACGTGGAGAGTCGGAATTATGTTACTCAGGGCAAAACATGTGCATAATCTAAGCACACACACACACACATACATATACATATATAGACAAGCTTTGCATATAGATCAACTGGCAGTTCCCCCTCGTCGCTCTTCCACGCGCTGCTGACCCAGCTTATCGCCTGCTTCACAGCAGCTGCAAAGTGCGCTTACCTGCCAAAAAAAAATATATAGAGAGAGAGAGAGACGAGAGAGAGGGAGAAACAGAAAACATAGAAAAAAAAACATAGAAATAATATGGCATCTAAGGCTGGGAATTGAGGAACATACCGCAGCATATTAAAAGGTAACCCCCAGCTGTGTTGACTAGATGCGCAGCTTGAAAGCTCTCTCTGTCTCTCTCCCGCTTCCTCCACACCTGCTGAGCATTCCCCCCTTCAGCCACCAGCCTTCCTGACTTGCCATTTAAAATGCTACCAGTTGTTGTTGTTGCTGCTGCTGCTGTTGTCGCTGGCATTTGGCCGCCTGCCGGCAGCTGAGCTGCTTCTTCACCTTTTTGCCATGATTTTCGTACTGGTTTTGTTGTTTTTGTTTTTGTTTTCCTTTCGGCTGCACAAAAGGTAGCAAACGAGCAGCCAAAATGCGTTTCCCTCCCAAAAAAAAAAAGAATTCTGCTTAGTCATAGGAAAATGCTTGAGCCATTTTCCACTGTTCGCCGCTTGCCTTACATTCGACTTATTGCAGCCGCCCATGTTCTGGCCACTATGAGGTCCTTTTCACTGCCTCAACTGGCCTCACTTCTCCCTCCACACCTTGGCGTCTCCTAGTGTTGCCAGCGAGCGCCGCAGGTTCGAATAATTTTGTTGGTGTTGTCGTTGCGTGCAAAAGTTTTTGCCAGAATAAATTGTAAACACACATGTGTGTAAATGTGCGTGTCTCTCTCACTCTCTCTCTCTCTCTCTCTCTGTGTGGGAGTGTGTGTCTGGGTGTGTGTGCTGCGGGGCGCCTTTAGATTTATGCCACAAATAAAACTAAAGTGCGACAATATGGCGTTGGCTTAAAAAACGGCCATATAATATGAAAACAATTATCAGAAGCTGCCTGGAGGTGTGTGAAAAATGGCTTTGATCTTAACTGCCAGACATTTAAAGTGTCTCACAATTGGCTGACAATTTTAAGCTTAAATTGATTGGCCATAAAAATTAAGCAATTAAAGAAAACTAAAGTGATTGATTTAATTGAGTAAGCAATAATAAGACAGAAGAGTTCTTGCTTATGAAAACTGAATAGCTTTTTAACCGTCACATTCTCTTAAATATGCCGTGTGTGCGTTTGTTTTTATTGCTTTACATTTGCAAAGAGACGAGATTAAGCTTTCTAACATCAACGCTGTCTCTTGTTTTCTTAGAAATTACACCATCCCTAAAATCAACAAAAAGTTTCGCGTGTGTGTGAGAGAGAGTTTTTGCCATAGGTAGCTGAATGGTTGTTGTCTGTCTCTCTCGTTCGTGATCTCGGATTGGGTTTTTGTATTCTCAGCGACAGAATTATGAAGTAAGCAAGTGCGAGCGAGATCGCATACAGATGCAGTGCAAATGCAAGCGCAAAACGAAATCCTGAATAGATTTCCGTTATGCGTACGCTTACTTACTATGTGTGCGTAAGCATTTCGCGGGGTGGACCTTCACAAATGCGACTGCAGAAATAACTAGCATATTTATTTATGTTCATATATAGAAAATGAATGTATGCACATTACGCTTATGCTGTATTTTTACATGCTTTTGCAATATATAAATTCAATTGTAGTTAATTAATGTGTAATACTGTGTATACACAAATATACTTGGACTGTGGGTGCAGGGTATTTCGTAGTCGCCTCTCTCAACCGAAATTATGTCAGTATTGCGTAAAACGTTTACGAAATCTTTATAATATTTCCGTTATTGTTTAACGTAAACCAAATAGATTTTTGATTTCGTTTGATTGCATTTTGTTAGCTGATTGTTTTATTTGGTATCATTATATTTATTTACTGGTTCATCTAACAATAATTACTATCATTTACTACAATTTACCTTTACTCTTCATTACTTCGTAAAAACTACGCATATTTATGCAAAATATTCAATATAGAATTCTCGGCTTTTCCCTTTTGTTAATAATTAAAATAAAACTATTATTATACTTAATTGTAGCAATTTAATAAATATTAAATTTGATTTAATCTATCGATCTCAATGTTTGTTAAAGCCAATTTCGCTTTAAGCTCCATTTGCTGCATTTATTTGCTTTTAATATAGATGAGGAAATTGATTTCTCATACTTTTAGTTATTGTTATTATTTTTATTTCTTTTCATTTAATTTGTTTATGTCTTTTACAACAACAAAAAAATGTGTTTGTGCCTATGGAAATCAACATTCTGTGAATTTCAATTCAACATTCTGTTACATATGCAACCTTTTAATGCAGGCAAGAAGTCAAACAGAAATGCAATTTACAAGCCAAATGCAATTGCCATCCATTTAATATGTACGCATGTACACCCTACTCTGCTGCACCCCACTGAGTACCATATTCATTTATGTCTGGTCATATTTTATAAAGCTTCATATTATCCATATGACTGTGTGTGGCCACGCCCACACAAGAGGCGGCTGCACTAAATTGATATTCTGGACAAAAAAAAAAAAAAAGAAAAAAAAAAGAAACGAAACGAAAGCAAGAAAAATGAAAAATGAAAAATGAAAAAAGTGAGCAACCAAAGTAAAGTAAACTTCACTTTATAAATTACAAATAAGCAAAACGAACCTGGAACCTCGCTCTGACCTACAACTGTAGTCGAGCAGATATAAACGTGTATACCCTATATGGGGCACTGAAAGTGGCTCTCTGCTTTCGGTTCTGGCTCTGACTGTGGCTCTGGGTCTGAGTCTTGGTATGAGTCTGAGTCTCAGCCTGTGCCTGTCATGCGGCCAGTTGAGAGAAGCCACAACAAAAACTCCGGCAACTTCTAAAGAAAATTAATTTTTTTTGAAAACCATTAAAAATTAATTTTATTTTATGGCAGAGCTAAAGCACACACACACACACACATACACACACACACGCACACACACACATACATAACTATACACAGATACGTTTATGAAAGGGGCAGCTGCAAATGTTATGAAAATTGTGAGCCTGGCTAAAATGAAACAAGAAATCCGACGCCAGTTTTTATTGCAGCGAGTACAACTACAAGCCTCTGTGTGTCTGCGCGTGTGTGTGTGTGTGTGTGTCTGCGTGAATGTGTGTGTTTGTCTTTGGTTTTGGCATGGTATATTTATAATGCACACAAACACTCGACTGCGTCGGGGGCCGCCTCACAGTGGGCGTTAACTGGACGCCAGGGGGCGCCACACTTGACTTGATTCCTTTTCTTTTCCATTTTTGTTGTTCTTCTGCTTCTTCGCTCTCTTTTTTTTTTCCCCACTTCTTTTTTTGGTGTATGCCCAAAAGCGCTAAGCAATGAGCGAGCGGTGTGGCCAAGTGTTCGTGGGCGTTAGTCCTAGCTCCATAACCAGATGCCTTAACAGCAATACACACCCGCACACACACCCGCACACACACACTGCGATATACACGCTAAAATAAACTTTGAATAAGCATTTCGTATGCGTATAAAATGTGCTTCCCTCGGTTGGTCTTGTGTGCCGTGTTTTTGTATTTTACTGGCACAAATCTCAACATAAATCTTAAGTATGCCCCCATTGCAAGCTCTAGTCCCCCCTCCGCTCTCTCTGTTCACCCCAAGCAGCATAAGATATGCTCCTCACATGGCTTTCATTATGGCAACGAAATGGGCACAAAAGTAAGCCAAATACTCGAATGCGAATGCGATTGCGATTGCGAATGCTGCATATAAAATAATAAAACAAACGGAACTCAAGCTCAACTGCCAACTGCCATTTGGCCAAGGCAAAAGAGGCAATTGGCAAATGGTAAATGGTAAATGCTAAAGGAAGCTAGTGCAGGGCCAACAAAATATTCAATTTCCTTGACTTATTAAAATGAAATAACTATGCTGAGAAAACAAACACACACACACACGAACAAACAACAACAAAAGCTTGCAGCAAAGTAAACGTATTGTTCTATTTATTAGCTTCACAATGGGTTAAATGTGCAAGCAAATAGAAAATAAACTAATTATGAGGGTTTATTAAATAAACTTATTGCAAATAGTTCAAGCAAAAGCAACTTGACTTTCTAGCTCATTGTTGCTCTTAAGATTGTTTTTTATTTTTGCATTTCTACTTTGCGGAAACTTTTTAGATATTGGACTAATAGAAAATTGCATTGTTTTGTATTAATAATTATATTTATCAAGAAATGTTTGTTTTCAATAGAAGCAATAAATGGTTGGAGGAAGTGGCAATAGTTTGCATTTGCATTTGCTCTAGATCGGCAGCTGAATAGATAAGAGCAGAGAAAGCACTGCCTCGCATGACCATTAGCGGTGAGGGTGAGCGAGACAGCTACTGTTAGCATTCACAGATTGTCATATGTATATATGTATGTGTGGTCAGTTCAGCAAGCTCTCTGCATTCAGCTGCAAGCGATTGCTCAGAGCGCATCTTCTTTGTTCAGCAAGTTGATGTGCAAGTGTGAGCAGCGCAGATGCAAAAGAATAAGTCTAGAGCAGTTTGTTAGTTAGTGCTCACCTTCTCAGAGACTGTGTGTGTCAGCAATGAAGCAAGCCTGCTGCTGTTGAGCTTTCAGTAGTTAGCTACCCACGCATGAGCGGGTGTGAGTAGAAGAACGCTGCAGTGATTGCTCACAGCGCATCTTATCGCTGAATATGTGTGCGCTTAATTGAAAAAGCCTGCTGCAGTTAACATCAACTGTTCAGCTTGCTGCAGTTACCTTCCTTCGCTTGTGCGGGTGTGAACAGCTAAACTGCAAGCGAGGTTAAGTGCAGAAGTGATTGCTCTGCTTTTCGGTTAGTGTGTGTAAGTGATTAATTAATCATTAATTGGAAGAGTCTGTTGCAATTAGCATCTACAGTAGGGTAAGCTTTTTGCAATTGCTGCGCTTCTTTGAGTGTGTATGAAATTAATTTAGATGGCATGCTGCAATTAGCACAAACGGCTGAGCTTTCTGCAGCAAGCTTTCAATGCATGTGCGGGAGTGAGCAGTGCAACTGCAAATGACGTTTAATTATACCGTATTTGCTCGGCTTCTGTGAGAGCTTGTGAGAGAGCCTGGATCATTCAGTATGTACAGTTGAGCTTGCTGCAGTTCATCGTATAAGCAGCGCAATTCCAAGAGAATGAGAATACAGCAGTTAGTGCTCTACATCTCTGAGAGTGCGTGTGTGAGCAATTAAACAAGCTCTTTTAGTTAATTCACACTTGAGCTTTCTGACGAGAGTTACCTACATAAGCAAGGGTGTGAACAGCTCAGCTGCAAGAGACGGATACTGCTGCTATGATTGTTCACAGCGCGGCTTCCTGGTCAGTGTGTGTGTGTGGTTAATTGAACAAGCATGTTGCAGTTATGCTTCCTGCGCACAATACAACTACACGAATGTTTGAACCCTGTGGTGATGGCTTCGTTTCTCAGAAACAGAATGTTATGAATTGAAACAATCTGCTGCAGTTTGTATCCGCAGTTCAACTCCCTGAGCATCTTATACATTAGAAGGAGAGTGCTGAATTTAGTTCTCATCATCTCTAAGAGCTTTTCTATTTGTATTTGCAGCTGTGAGCATCCACAGTAGGAAAGCTTTCTGCAGCTAGCATGCACCAAGCTAAGCGTATAAGAGTTCTGCCGACATTAAGAACCACAGTGGTACCTACATATGTATGTGTGATCAGTAAGCTTGAGAGAGCAGCTGAACGGTAGTGAGGGATAACACTGCATTGATTGCTCACAGCGGTGTCTGTGTAAGTGTGTAGGTGAATAGTTAGAATAGCTCTCTTGAGTTAGCATCCATAGAATAGAGTCCACAGCGCAGAAAGTATATTTACAGCAACATAATGAGAGTAAGCTTCAGTCGTGTACGCCGGTCTGCGCAGTGCGTAACAAAAGCGGCTCAGAAAGTAGTTCAATTTGTGATTTAAGAATGTATTGTTTATTTAATTCGTCATTTGCTTACAATATGTATATAAAGTGACAACATTTACTTTGCTAATTGCTCATTAAACTAAATGCAATTACTTATTATCTGCTTGCAGTGACTCCCGCTCATGGACCCAGGATAACAGGTGGGCAGCCGCGCTATCAAATCGGCGACACTGTGCGCGTCAACTGCACCTCGTCCCCGTCCAAGCCCGCTTGTCACCTGAGCTGGCTGATCAATGGAGAGCCGGCACAGAAGCAGCATCTCAAGCAGTACGACAAGGTTGTGGTGAATCGGGATGGTCTGGAGATGTCACGCCTGGGGCTGGAGTTTCGTGTGCGTGGCTATCACTTCAAACACGGCGATATGAAGCTCAAGGTGAGTGCTCTCAGTAGGAACAACAACCACAATAAGAAAGATTTGCTAATCCTGATTCTTCGCTGACAGTGTGTGGCCAAGATCAGCTCCCTCTACTGGCAGAGCAATGAGGAGAGCGTCGAGAGCGATCGTCAGCAGCGTGCGCCTGCCTTGGAATCCCGTGAAACTGTGGCCGCCAAATCCAGCACAATGGGTAACCGAATGAGATGGGAAAGGGAAGGGGGTTAAAGAGCTTGCCAACAACTAACAATTCACATGCTTACAGGTGCTGCTGCATCGAGGCAACCCTCGCATCTCATCTCGTTGCTGCCAGCGCTGCTGCTTCTGCTTTGCGGCGCCGCTGGATCCTGGCGTTGGCCAACTGGAGGCACAAGCAGTTAACTGACTTCAGCTCATGCTTAAGCCGAATGCCCATTTCCATGTAGCAAGTGCAGCACAGTGCATCCAAGTGTTGCACAAAGTGAGGCACTCTGTCATATCTCAACAAATTGAAGTGTAAAAGCAAACATATCCTATGCCAAATTTCATAGAAAAATCTACATACACTTACCGAGTAAAAGTTGCGCTAAAATTAAATATATATATTAATATATAAATATATATATAAATTAAATTCAATTGATGTGTATGAATATTATGCAGAAATCTTTCAAAACTAAAAAAAATAAATACAAAAAAAAAAGAAATTAAATAACTAAATACTATAACTATGTAACTATTTAAATATATTTACATGGGACAGAACTACTCAATTTGAGCATTTAAGTATATCATAAGCATTAAGAAACTGTAAATATTAAGTGTTAACAATAAGCCCAAAATGAAAGTAATTACCAAGCAAAACAAAACAAAACAAAACACAAAAGAAACGATAAACAATGTTAAACTTCAAAGAAATTAATGAATTAATTATTATGAAAATGTAATTTTCATTTAGTGTATAAATAATCGATTAGTTAAATGCAAAAGCTCTGTAAAATATATTTTTTTAAATGTTCTAATCAAATTAATTACGAATCTCAGCAACTCAAAACGCTGAGTTCTGCTAGTAAAAATGTTATAATTTATTCATATTTCTAAATCAATTGAGTGAATTGAGTGAATTTATTGATAATTGCTAATTACTAATTGCTAATTGTAATTGTATTATTATTTTTAAATCGAAATTCTATTGCTAAAACGAAATCATCACTTGAACATATTTATTCGCATTTGGCGCATATCAAATTTAAACATTTCAATTGTATAAAACGCACAAAACCCAACTTTGATCTACACATTTCAAAACTATAACTTTAAATATAATTAAAGCGAAAACCTAATAGTATTAAGTATGCACGCCCCCCTTAAAAAAAATAGTCATATGTTAAGTCAGAAGAACAGATAAATAATTGTAAAGCCAGCAGAACATAAAAACAAACATTTAAACAAACTCTGTAATTTGCATTGCACAAAAGCTGTAAATAGCAACAATTTCTAGCCAACTGCAAATGAACTTCAAATAGTATAAAAATACGATCGAAAAGGAAAACTCACTGCAAGCAAATGCTAAATGAATGAATGATTTATTAGTTGTATACGTGTCCTTGTGTGTAAATCAATCAATGTCAAGCTGCAAAAGTCAAAGAAGCTCTGGGAGTTGAGCTAGTCGCAGCAAATGTTTAGAAATAATGCAAAGAAATGCACTAAAATTATTGTATCTATCATTAATAGATTATTACTCATTTATATAAATTGTAAATATTGGAAATAGTTTTGTATATTTGATTTAAACTTTCAACTAGCTTAAGCAATCTTAGTTAGCAACTTTTTAAACGTTTCTCTTGCCCAGCTAAAGTTGACTTCTTTATTTCTCTGTCATAACTTTTATTAACTTAATATACTCAAATAATTTCCAATATTTCCAACTACTACAACAACTTTGCAGTTCTTAGGCAATTTATAAATTTATGTAAAGCAGATTAAGTTGCAGTTTTCTGTGTGTGACGCATGGAGTTTTGTCATGTGCAGAAGCCATAAGTCATTTGTCTGCTGCCCAGTTAAAGCCCTAAGCTAAGATAATAATCATTTGTTTATGCTAATTTTTGTAAACTTTTGAGTCACAAAAGGCGAACATATCACACCCACTTTGAGCCTGCGAAACAATTTGTAGCAGAAACGAAAAAAACCGAAACCAAAAACCGAAAACAAAAACAAAAACAAAAGGTCAAAAATGGAAATTGTCAGCGTGGAGAGCAGAGAGAGGGAGAGAGAGAGAGAGAGAAGCAACAAGAACAACAACAACAAAACAAGCGGCAACACGAAGGTGTGCAAAGAAAAAAAAAAACAAGAAGCAGAAAGAAACAACCGCAAAATGCATAAGAGCCAAGACAAACAAATAAGGCCAAAGTGGTTTGGGCCAAAATGACTCATAAGGCTGAAGTCAAGCTGGCTTTGTTGCATGCCACAGGCTCAATCCGCTGGCAGTCGGGGCAGCTTGACAGCAGCGCGTGGCACGTGAGAAATGCAATGCAACGCGAATGGGGCATGCAGCCTATTTGAATGTGGCTGTTGTTGCTGTTGTTGTTGCTGTTGTTGTTGTTGTTCTTGTTGAGGCATGCAACTCATTTGCATACAAAGGCGTTCGATTGTGGCCAAGTGGAACAGCCAACACAGCTGCAGAGCACGCGAAATTCTTTTCCCCCTCCGCCAATCCCTCCCCTTTCCACCTTTTGAGCATTGGCAAATTTTGTGCTTTAGCCGTCCAGCTTGACATTGAGATTGATATTGAATAATGTTAATGATAACGATAATGATAATGATAATGATAATGATAACAGCTAATTGGCAGATTGAGGTAAATGTTTAAACTAGCCAAACAGATAACAAATGAAACATTCTTGTAAATAATAAACAAATTGTAAACGAATTGCAAACGCATTTCCTTAGCCAATAAGAACTACTCGTAAATGAAGGGTAAACGCAGCAGCAGCAGCAGCAGCGGCAGCAGCAGCAGCTCCTCCTCAACATATTCTCCATTAAATCTAAGCTAAACTTGTGCGTGTTGTAAATTAACAAAAGAAGTTTACAGTAAACAGTAAATAGTAAACAGTAAACAGTAAACAGTAAACAGTAGACAAGCAACTGTTAACTGAAAAGGAAACTCGTGAAATTCACTTCCATTTTGTATTTGTTTTGTTTTTTGGGCTCATCAAAAGTTCTGTTCAATTGTTTGTAATTGAGTTTTTATAAGCGACATTAACGTGTTTAAGATTAGTTTGTAATGTGAAGTAACAAATAAAACAAGACAAGCAGAAATTCTCTTTAAATTGATCGCAATTTATGTTTATTTATTTCTAATTTAATTCGTTGTAAATTCCTTCCCTTTGGCAAGCGGCAAATATTTAATTAAATGTCATGCAAATTAAATGCAATGAACCGCACAAAGGACACACAGGACAACGTGCAAATAAAACGCAAAAACCTCAAATTCCTTGCGGGCAACGAAGCTGACAAAATATTCGCGATTAAATGAATATTTTTAGGTGTATATTCGATTCATTCGATGATTCGATTGCACTCACATGCATGTCCTTGCATGTCCTGTTTTTGGCAGCCTTTGCTTACAGTTAACTAGCGCAAATGGGCAGCTCTCAGTGTTGGCATTTACTCGACCATAGCCTTGCAGTTTATGAAAGGACTCCCTATCGATTGGCATTCAAGGATATTCAAGGACTCATCTAAGGATCAGACACTTGTAAATTTGCACTCTGAAAGCTCAAATAACAGAAGGGCAAACCTTGATAAAGTGGATGCCAAAAGGACGATTTGAATGTCCTTGGACCGCCTGCTAGTCCTAGCAACAGCAAGGATGTCTCACATGCATGTCCTTGCACTCCTTTATGGTAGTTTCTATATTCAAGCAACAGGTGCAAATTTGCAACTTTCGAAGGCTCTAACTCGGCTATATCCTGGCAGATTTTGAAAGGACTTGGTGCGTTGTGATCACAAGGAGCAACACTATCGATTGGCATTCAAGGATATAGGGGTCATCTAAGGATCCGACACTTGTAAATTTTCACTCCAAGAGCTCAAGAAAATGCGCGAAAAACACAAAATCCCTGATAACTTCTCAACCAAAAGGACGATTTGAATGTCCTTTGGCTGAGCGATGGTCCTTTCAAAAACACATCGTTTGACACTAGTTTTGCCAGGATACGCAAGGATATGGCCAAGTTATGGCCATTTTTCGCTATACAAAAAAGTCCTCTTTTTCTGGCTCCTGTAAGAACTTTCGTCCTTTTTAATATATATTCCAGTAGGTCTCTAAAAGTACTACTTGCACACCAAAGGACATCCTTCTAGTCCTTGAAACACCAGAGTTACAGCGGCTTTAGTGTTTTTTGGCCGATTTTTATGATTTTCCCCCTTGAAATTTTTGAGCGAAATTTTTTGAAAAGATCCTGGAAATCCTTGAATGCCATTCGATAGAGCTGCAGGCGGAGAGTATAGAAAGATGTGTCCCGACGTCCTGCAAGAGGATATGGGTGAGTTATTGATCAAAAAGTGAGGTCCTTGATAGAAAATTTAGTTGTTTTGGAAGAATTTGCAAGAGTTTTGTTAAGAAAATAACTTTGTAGGGGTTCGCCAGGAAGCGGACACGCCTCAGTATCCTTTTTATGAAAGGATTTTATTATTCACGCTTATGCCTTATATGCAGGATACGTGATTTCAATTGCTTTTAGGCATAGATGGAAAACTTTGTCGCAATTAAAGTGCACAAATACATGTAAATATACACCTACACATACATACACACACACCCACACCTACATACTTACGTTGCCACACATACTTACTTGCACAATCACACATAGTGATTCATCAAGGCGGCTCATAGCTGACGCAGACAGGAAATGCGACGGCGACGCGTGTTGCATTTCCGCGTTCGTTATTCATGGTCAATAAGCGTGGACCGTGACTGTGCTGGACTCATAAAAGCCAAATGCAATGAAAAACAAAACAAAAATAACAATAATAACAACAATAACAACAATAATAACAATGCTATTTGCAATTTCTGCTGATTTCGTTGCTATTATGTGTTAAAGTCAGCGTCAATGTGTGCTGCAATTTCGAGCGCTCTTTCGATGCCCTGTCCACTCCCCCTCTCCCCCCTTCTGCTCCAGCAGCAACTGGCTTCGGTTTCACTTAACTGATTGTAGGGCTCATTGGCTAGTGGGCTACCAATTAGGCTGGATGCCGTTTAGGCCGCAGCAGAGCGCGAGGAAAAAAGTGTTGCCTACTTTTCAGCTGCGCACTGAATAATTTATGAAATAATTTGTGCAGCGCATTATCTATGTGATTGTAATTTAGTTTATCAATTTCATTTAATTTGGGCGCCTATTATAAATGCAGTGCCGGCAAAAACTGCTGACACACACACAGACACACACAGGCACACACACAGAGCAATAAAGAAGACTGCAAAGTAAGCATGTGCGTGTGGCTGTTATCAAATTTACGCTTATTGCATTTTAATTAATTATAAACAGGTAATTATGGTAAACAGGCTAAGGCAGCCAAACACACACGCACACACACAGTCACATAATTGTATATACAAGTGCTTATATATTTTGCCAGCAGCCCATAAACAGCGCTCGTAATTATCAGACGGTTTAAAAGGACACAACAAACAACAACAACAAACAGCAAACAACAGCAGCAACAACAACAACAAGAAAAAAATGTACTTTTCCCACACACATAGTAAGTGCTTTACATTAAAATGTGTGAAATGCGGGGAGGGAGTTGTTTGGGGCGGCATAAAATGAACTAATTTAAGCCATGTCCGTTTTGCGTTAACTGCAGTTTTTAAGTGTCGTGGCCATAAATGTTCATTGCCTAAATGCTTCCGCCAATAAATTTTGCGCATAATGCTGCCACATGTGTCAATAATGTGCGGGAAAGCGTTTCCGAAATGCAATCGAAGGCAGCAGCGGAAAATGCACAAATTTGCATTAACATAAAAAAGAGCAGACGCTCTTTTTATGGGCTATAGAGCGAGAGAAGGAGAGGAGAGAGGAGAGAGCGAAAGAGAGAGCGAAAGAGAGAGGGAGAGTGACTGAAAGAGAGAGTGAGAGGGAGAGTGAAATAGAGTGAGCGAGAGCAGCTCTTGCTTTGTCATATACAACTATTTCCTTTCAGCTGCTGTCATATTAAGTATAAGCACTTTGTGCCCAACTCTGTCACTCTTAACTTAACCATTCAATCAAACTTTATTTGATTTGTTTAAGCACTGTGCATTAGTTAATAAACAGCAAGTTGCAACTATAGTTGTCTTAGCATTGCTGTCAACAGCTAAATAAATGCTTATCAAACGAAAGTTTTTGGTCAAGAGTCGTGTTAGCCCAAAATGACTTTTGATGCGTCTGCCACAAAAGTTTGGCGCTGTTTTGCTTGACTTTTGCTTGCTGCTGTTGAGTTGCACATAAATTTCAATTAATATACATTTTATGGCAGCAGAAAGTTGGCGAGCGCCACAGCATTTTCAATTATTGTCTGTTGTTGTTTTTTTTTTTTGGGGCAAAGTTTGGAACGTTGTCGCTTTTATTATGTTTTTAGCTGTTTTTCTGGGGAGTGCAGTGTGTGTGAGTGTGCGTGTGTGTGTAATGCACTTGACAGTCAAGGCTTTAAGGGCAGGATTAAAGGCATATGTGTGTGTGTGTGTGGTGTTTGGTCAGCCAAGGCCAGGCTAGTGAATTGGCAAAAGGCGCTTATGCAAAACGATAAAAGTCAAGTGACGCAGAGTCAACGAGTCAAGGAGTAAAGGAGTCAAGGAGTAAAGGAGTAAAGGAGTCAAGGAGTAGAGGAGTAGAGGAGTAAAGGAGTAAAGGAGTCAAGCAGTCAAGGAGGCGACACAGCCATATAAAAAAGCATGACAAGCCAGCACAAATCTAACCCCAAGGCAATAAAATCCATTTGAAATTGTTATTTTAAGCGAAACGAAAATCGCTGCAGCCAACAAAAGCCAGCCAAGGCACTGTTGGTGGGGGGGGGAGGGGGGAATAGGTAGCAAACCAAATAAAGAAAAGTAGCCAAGTCATAAAAAAGCAGCAGCAGCAATATCAAATATCGGTTGAGTTTGCAATGCGTAGGCAACAAATGGACAGCCGACAGAGTTTGGGTTTTCAAATCAAATCACATGAAACATTCTGGCGCTTTTGGCCTTACAGGGGCAGATAAGCCCCTCCCCCACTACTTACACTCAACAATGTGTGTCTGCAAAAAAAAAAAAAAGAAGAAAAAACACATGCAGATAAGCCAGCTGGTTGGGGAGAAAGGGTATCATAAAAAATCAAGGTAAGAAAATGCGTTTCACTGGCATTTACTGATGAAATCAGCAAAAGATATGTGTGGACCACACAGCTTTGGGGCTGGCCATTCAGCGTGTGCCTGGAACTCTTTAGAAGCTAATAAAACTGCCAAGCCATAATGAAGCACACGCGCAGATAAACAGACAGGCAGACAGGCAGACAGGCAGACAGCAAGGATAAACAGGAAAAGGGATACAAAAATAGAAAAAGAAAACTCGAGAATATGTAAATTGGCGCTTTAAACATTTGTTTTGCAACATTTGCACATAATTTGCTAAGAAAGTCGACTTGTAAAATTGCTAAGAGCTCAGCTCAAATTGGTCTAAAGAGGTTTGAAGAGGGGCAGCAGCAGCAACAAGAAGTTGCCTGAGCTGCTGTTGCAGTTACCTCTTCAAAGTTGAACATCGATTAGCTGTCAGTGCGCAGAGAGCTTAACAAATTTTCAATTTTCCATTTTCCAATTTTCAAACTGCATCTTGAGTACATTTTCTCTACTCTTCTCTTCTCTTCTCTTCACTTTTTTTTTGGCAATATTTCGACTGCAGCTCATTGAGTTTTCCGCTTGAATTGACTGAAGCTGCAGCTACTTGAATGTAATGCAAAATTTCAGGCAAACAGCGGCAGCTTTAAGGCCTTAAATGTTTGGCTTTTGATGTGACAACAGCTGTCGTTTGTTGTGACACTTCACGGCACATCACGTAACTGCAATGACATGAAATCATTTTCATTTCCATTTCCATTGCCATTTTTTTTAATAGCCAAACATGCGACAACCAGTCTAGTCCATTTCAGTCCAGTTCAGTCCAGTCCAGCTCAGTCCAAAGCCAAACCAATTCAATTCCAACATTGTTTAGACCAGGCCTAGACCCAACCCAAAAAATTGTTGTGCAGCTTTCTCCACATAATTTATGGCAACAGCCAATGCCAAATCATGTGCCGGCAATTGCAGACGAGCGGCGTCTTCTCTACTCAGACAGCATTTTATGAGCATTTTTATTTTGCCACGCATTTTTATTGCAATACGAGAAAATTATGATTGTATGCTTTGCTTTCTTCTCTAGCTATCTCTCTCTCACTCACTCTCTCTCTCTCTTTTATCTCTATTCTATACGATTTATTTATGCTTTGTTTTTTCGTTGTTTCCTCTTCGAGGTCAGGAGTGTATTAGCCAGCGTTGCGCTTTGGGCGCTTTGTAGATACACAGTAGAATGTTGTTGAGATACAAATGTATCTGCGACATGTAGCTTGACATGTAGCTAATTAGTTCATTATTAGAAATACGCAGCTGTCTATTGAAGTGCAAGAAATGTTTAGGTAAATATGAACTACAAATGAATTTAATGTGGCTGAGTAGTTTAAGAGAATTAAAGCAGTTGAAATAATTTTATTTAGAAGTTGAAATTATAAATAAAATAGTTGAAAATATATGAAATTTAATAATACTCTGGCAATTCTAACAGCAAGTATTTGTAGATTTTCTAAAATATTTAAATATATTTTAGAACTGTGCGTTATGGAAATTAAACGAAGTTGAATTATATATATAATATTATCAGTTAAAATATCAAGAAGTATATTAAAGATACAAATGAATGTACCTATGATATCTCTAAAGTATTCAATCGAAACATTCGAAGTTTTAATGCAGATATTATATTTCAGAGACAGAGATGTGGCAATTGAATGCAGATATATTTAAAATAATATCTCTAAAATATTTCTAAATTATTTGCAGATATACTTATAACATAACATAATTTATTTTCAATGAAAGTTTCTAAATTACAACTTTCATTGAAATTATATTATTATATTAATAAAATGCATTGCAGTTAAACATAAGCGTCTTTTGAATATTAATATATAAGAACATCAAGATGTATATCTAACTGAATATATTTGATATAAATCTAATAATTATCATCGAATCAAGGAAAGTTTTATTGCAATAATATTTATATTATATACAGTTTAAGGAGGCAAAGATATCAGTTGGTATTTTGGCTTGTTCAAATTGAATTTTTGGAATCAAACAATGTTCTAATATAGATATTATCAAGAAGTATCTCTAGGATACATAAGAGTTTAGTTTAAGGTATTTAAAACAAGCTTGAATTGCATCTATTTAAAAATACTAAATATTTATAACTAACTGAAATAACTCAAAAGAGTTTTAACTATATTGATTTATAAATAAACAAGTAAAATTTTAATTGTCAATATAAAAATTTGAAATAGTTAGAATAATATAAATTATTGTCATAATAAATAAGTAATTAAAAATTTATAATAATTATAGGTAAATTAAATGCAACTGAAATAAGTTTGAATTGCAGCAATTGGAATAACAAATTATAATATTCATAATTAACTGTAACAACTTAAACGAGTTTGAATTAAATTTAACTATATATTATTGAAATATTTATAGTAATCATAAATATGCATTAATTTAGAATAATTGTAGTTGAATTAAAAGCAACTGAAACAAGTAGCAATTGTCTAATAACTGTAATAATTTTTCAAATGTTTTTAGCAATAATATGTTTATTAATTAGTTTAATTATAAATTCCCTTGACTTTATTTTAAATATTTGGTAAATAAATAAATATAAAAATGTATTTCGAATAGTTTTAAGTAAATAAAATATAACTGAAGCAAGAGTGAATTGTTTTTAGTGGAAACAAAATATGAAATAAGTTTGAATTGTAGCAATTGTAAACAAAATTTGAATTAATTGAAAAAAATGAATAATAAATTTCTTATAATAATATAGAAATAAATACAATTAAATTAAAAGCAACTAGTAAAAATTAAATAATCAATTTGGAATAACTCAAATTATATTGAATTAATTGAAGTTACAACTTTTGATTCTAAAAATATTTGAAGTATTGAAATATTTATAAAAGTCATAAATATATTTATATTTAATGAAGCAAAATGAAAAAGTAAATCCAAGCATAAATAAATAATTGGCATTTGGGCGCCTTTAAGCCCGCGCAACGTTGCAGCATGTGTGTTGAAAGTATATATAGAGAGAAGGAAATCCATACGAAATAAATAAACAAAGACAATGAAATTACGTGACGGTGACAAGGACTATGCGAATCACAATGACAATGGCAATGGCAATGGCAATGACAATGGCAATAGCCGGAGAGGAGGCCAAAAGAGCAGCAGGAACTGGAGGAGCAGCAGGAGCAGCAGGAGCAGCACGTAATTTGCCAATGGGGTGTGGCCAATGGACAGCAGCAGACACTTTTATTGCAAATCATTTCAAATGCTGCAAATGATAACAACAACGAGGCGAAAACAGAAGCAAAACAAAGCAAAACAGAAGCAGAGCAAAGCAAAAGCACAATGACAAAAGCAAACTGCAAGAGCGGACAGCACATTCAGTTGCATATACTAAAGTGATGGAAAGGAAGGTGGGGGGAGCGAACAGAAACAATGTCTGAGTGTTGTCTATTGGTTATGGAACAAAACAAGTCAGGCAGCTACAGTCGGGGTACGACTGTGGGAGACTCTGAACTACAGCACGAGTTTTTGCTTTTGTCATATATATATATATATATATATATATATATATACGAATTTCTAAAGAAATTTGGTTATTGCTTTCTTTTAAATTCTTAACATTTTCAGACAAATAAGGCAAAATTAATAATATATGTATATATAAAATAAGAGTAATTAATTTATAATTATTAAAAAATGTAATTTGGAATTGTCAGCAGTGGTATTCGAACTCGCGCCTGTGGGGCAATTTTGGCCGCAGAGGTGCCATGAAAATGGTGATCATTCATTCTAATATCTGCTATGTTTATGATCCGATCGTGCTAATTTTCAGAAAACGTCCGCTACGGGACATTCTCCATATGTGCCAAATCTGAATTAAATCTAAAGTCGGTAGCTTCAGTTATACGTTTTTTTTCGATTTGCGGGGGCGGAAGGGGGCGTGGCAAAAATCTAAAACAAACTTGATCTGCCTGCAAATAATACACGTGTTGTCACCAAATTTGGTTACTCTAGCTCTTATAGTCTCTGAGATCTAGGTGTTCATACAGACGGACAGTCGGACAGACGGTCAGACGGACATGGCTATATCGTCTCGGCTGTTGATGCTGATCAAGAATATATATACTTTATAGGGTCTGCCACGCCTCCTTCTGCCTGTTACGCACATTTCGCTTTCGTCAAACCTAATAGACTGTGAACTTTTAGTTCAGAGTCTAAAAAAAGGGAAGGGTGGTGTGGTGGGGGGGGGGAACATAGAAAACTGCGTGACAATTGAGCAGCGAACAAATGCATAAAATTAAATGAAGCAAGCAGGAGGAAAGAGTTCTCTCACATTCGCTCAACTTTAATGCAAGCTATCAATTTAATTGACCAACAGTTAGAAGTGTAAAATATGTATATGTGTGTGTGCGTGTGTGTGTGTGTGTATCACAGCTAAGCGCATAAGTTGCCTTGGCTTGTGCGTAACTTTTGGCCCGGACGCTTAATGCACAGTTTAACTTATCATTAGGGCAATCAAAACTTTACCTGTGCGCCAATTTATGGCGTCTTATCTGTGCGAAATCAAACATGAAACTTTTAAGCTGCCGACAATTGAGCTTAATATGCAAAAGGACTTGCTATTTATTTTCTTTGGGTTCATTTCTTTTTTATTTATAATATTACTTGCATGTGTGTGGGCAATACATAGCTTAAGTGGCAAAAGTAAAAAGAAAGAACGCCCAGCTTAGGCTCAACTTAAGCTCTAGTTGAGACAAGGTTTTTGCCTTAACGAATTTGCCAAGCGCACATAATGTTTGAGCTGTTGTTGTTGTTGTTGCTGCTGTTGTTGTTGTAATTAAATGACAAATCTGATTTATGTGACATTTGATAGCAGCCGCAACAGCAAAATGGCCAAGATGCTTGACCAAACGCCTCACTAAATGGCTTAGGGGAGGCAGCTTTGCTTTGTCATTTGACGACAGCGCCAGGTGGATAGCTAAGCAGCTGGACAGGTGAGCTTCAGCTCATTTGCGGGGATTTGTTGTGCCAAGATTTCGCTGGGCTAATAAATGTGCTGCTTATAATTTGTTTGGCTTTCGCCCAGCTATTTATCAAATGCGCTTATTTTTGGCAGCTTATTAGCTGTGCGACTCGACTATCGGCCTAAGACAGACAGAAAGCCAGCGGCTACAACTTAAGTAGATGCTCTTGCCGATATATATATGAAATATTATTAATAAAAGAAACTTTAACTAGTTACTTACTTAAGTTGTCTCCCAGCACAGCAGCGTATTTCAGTTGTGATCAGCGTCTCCTGCCCTTCCTTCCTTCTGCTGTCCCAATGCTCCTTTTCTTTTACTGCTAAACGGTTTGGGCTGTTGTCCTGCTCGTTGTTGTTATTATTGCCGGACAGTCGTTGGAATTCCTGTTTGTCACGTACGTGACGCACATTTTCACGTCCTTCAAATATTTTCGTAAAATCACCCAATTTGCTGGGCAGCCTCTTTTTAAAAAACAACCAACAAAATTATTGTAACAATTTGTAAAGAAATACATAAATGAAGCTGGAAAAAATTGTATACAGCAATGTTTGAAGTACAAAAAGCTCAGTTGATTTTGGAAACAAATATTAATATATTTTTTTGTTGGTTTTTATTAATTGTTCGTTCATAATTATGTTTTGTTTGATTCGCTTGTGTGTCAGATACTTGTATCGTACATTGAATTAGGCTTAAAGATATTTACAGTGTTGTCAGTTGTTTGTTTTTGTTGCTTTAAATTCAAGTTAAATTACTTTATGGCATTGTTTTTAAATCCTTGTTGTTGTTGCTGTTGTTCTTGTTTTATGTTTTTAGTTTGCAGCTCTTTATGTTTATGTTATCGTATTCGTTTTTTAGATGCGAATGCATTTTTATATCTTACTTTTTTTATACATCTAAAAATGGATTTTTAAATACACAAATAATTTACACTTACAATTAGCACACAGTTATTACTTTTTTCTCTCTTTATTTTTTTAATTTGCGATCGTTTAGCCCGAGCTAAATGTGTTCTATTATTATTATTTTGTTTTACTTTGCTGTTTATTTTTTTTTATGTTAATGTTAATGGTAATTGATAGGTTTGACATTAAGTGAGACTTAAAAACAGTTTACAGTTTACAGTTTACAACAATGCACATTTATTTGTAATAAAGTTGTATATATTATAGAAATATATATATATATATTTGTGTATATATATATTGACCTACGCTTAAGCTAACACCTCATTCACACACATGTATCAGTTATATATGTATGCTTCTCTATAGTTAATACCCTTTGCCAAGAGAGTTCACTCATTTTGTCAGCAAATGGAAGCCTTGTTAAGACAACTTGGCACAGAAGCTACAGATGTTTGTTGAAAGTAATCAATCAGCTTAATTAGACATTAGACATTAGATAATTGATTTGCCTTTAAGACAAGTGAACTCTCTGCAAGTGTATTGAGTGTTCGACTAAACGAGAATTGATTTGCTTATTATTTAAATAGATTTGCTGCTTTTTGTTAGCCAGACATCTTAACGCTAATTTGGTTATCATATTTATTTAAATAGAAATATTTACATATATATGAAATGTATGTATATTTATGACAATTACTATGCTTAAAATATGTAATTGCAATTTTAAATGAAAATTCACTTCATATTTAGATATATATTTATATATACAATGATAGAAATAATGATATAAAGAATTGGTATTAATATTTGTAATGGACAAAGCATTTAATGTGGCGCTGCTCTCGGGCTATTTACATAATCAAATTGAATTGTGCTTGAATTAATTTCAATTTCAACTCTTCATTAAGGCTTAATCACAATCATTTCGCTATTGTTTTGGTTTCTCTTTTATTTTTTTATTTTTAATTTCATTTGCCATTTCATTTCGTTTTAGTTTTTGTTTGACTTTTGCTATTGTTTCAAAATTTGGCTAACTAAACTGTTAACAATGTATCAATTGTTAGCGCTTTGTATCATTTTTTGTTATTTTTAGTTAAGTTCTTTTAATGAATGACAGCAAAATAACATGGAATGCTATTAGTAGTTTTTTTCTTTTTCTTTTCTTTTCTTTTCTTTAATTTTTTTTGTTTGTTTTCTTTGCTTTTGTTTAATCTAAGAACAAATAAACACAGACGCGTATATTTTGCTAATACGGACAGAGAACGGATTGAATATGTTATACTTAATTAGTAAATAGTTCCATTAAAATGCTTTTCGTATATCGTATAACGTTTAGTAGTATTCGTCTAATGCATTTCAGTATTCATAATTGAGTTCACACATATACATATACATAAAAAACTTTGGCAATTTATAAATGTACGATATGTTTTTGTTAGTTTTAAGACTTTTCCACAGTCACCAGCTTTAAAATGCTAAATTTGATTAGATTTCATTCGAGTTTTCATCGCATTCGTCATTAAATGTTAATCGTGTGCTCTCTTCTCTTTTCTCTCTTCTCCCTTCTATAGTTCTTTTGTCTTAATTTACACGAAAAAAAAAGAGAAATAATTTGAGTGAATCATTGAGTGCAATAATTGTAATATTAAATGAAGAAAATTTCAAGAGATTGTAGCCTAAATAACACTTTAGATGACTTTAATAAAATGTGCCTTGAATCAATTGAATTCTGTAATTATACATTTTACACTCATGAATATAAGATTACAGTTAAGTTTTTCTTTGTTTGCGCATTCATATATATATATATATATATTTAATATTGCATTGTTATTTCAATGCTTAATTTAATATTTAATTTTTTAGCTAGCAAATGCTTACAGTTATTTATTTATTTATTTTTTTTTATATATATATTTATTTGTTTAAACTCTGCACTACATTGAAATTGTTGAATTCTTTGAGCCGTAACTTTTCTTTTCACTTATGCAGATTTATTTGCTTTTGTTTTTTAATTTAGTTTTTTTTATTTTATTTTATTTATATATATTAGTTTATATATATATTTTTTAGTTAGTGCAGCGCCGCTTTATCTTGTTGTGTGGAAATACTTAAAAATTAATAACATACAATACATACATTAAATATTAACTATATACAGTATTTAATTTATTCTTTTCTTCTTCATTTAATACGCTTAACAATTTTGTTATAGTTTTTGTTTTGTTTATTTTTTCTTTTTGTTTTTTTCATTTTTTGTGGCAGCTAAAAACAGTTTTGTTGCGCTACACAATGTGTGAGTTGCGTTTGCTTTAAATGTAATTAATTGTATGCATATTATTATGTTTTTTGTTTATACAAATTAAATTCAAGAAAGCTTTTGTTAACGACATAAATAAATTATTGGTTTTTCTTTTCATTTTTTGCAGTTTTATTTTGATTTTTTTTGTGCATTTTTTTGTTGTTTTTTTGTTGCAACTTTTTGTGTTTTTTTGTTTTTTGTTTTTTGTTTTTATTTTTGTTTTTTCTTTTCTTTGTTCTGTTTTTGTTTTCTGCAAAGCGAAGACGGAAATTCAGTGGAAATTTGTTTTGTGGGCGGGGCTGAAATGCATGGGCGGGCGGCTGAAGCTAGCTTAATGCAGCTACCGCGCAGACAACAACACTTGTGCCTGCCCCTGCCCCTGCTGCTGCTGTCGCTGCGCTGCTGCGTCGTGGCAGTTGCAACGGAGCAACGCAACTGACGCACAAATCTCTTTAGCTTCTGCCTGAGCAACTCAACAACAACAATGCGCTTTTCTTGCTTCTTGTTTGGCTGCTTAACTTTCTGTTTGAGCTTTTTCTGCTTAACCTTATCGTTAGTGTGATTAGTGATAACATTATTATTATTATTATGCATCGACTCTCGTATCGATTTGGCCCCGGCCTTGCTGTGCACCGCCGCTGGCCAACAGATGCTGACGCCGACGCTGACGCTGACGCCGCCGCCGACGCCGCCGCTGCCACAACTGACGCCAGCCAATGTGGCGGCTGTGGCCAGCGCGAGCAACAGCAGCGCACTGGGCGCACGGGCCATTAGGAGCGAGTCCGTTTTGCTGGCTGCATTTGGTTGAAGGAAAAGCGATAAGAATTGTGTAACAAATAATTCCCGGTATGACATACCTTGCACCGGATCGGCGCGCGAATTGCTGGCAAAGGCGCTATCACTTTCACGCGACTCAAGCACCGGCGCCTTCTGCGGCCGATCGCCCTCGACAGACTCCTCATTGCTGCGCCAATAGAAGGTCGACAACGAGGCCACACACTGTCGAATCGAAAGAGAATAATAGAAATCAAATTAAAGCACTTTTTGTTGGCATTCATTGACAAGAAACCCACCTTTAACTTCATGTCACCATTGCGAAAATGTTGCTGCTCCACGCGAAACTGTAAGCCCAGCACCGAAGTCTCGAGTCCCTCTCTGCCCGAGACGATGGTGTCGTATTTGCGTAGCTTTTGCGGCTCGGCTGGCTCGCCGTTGATGAACCACGACAGATTGACAGCCGGCTTGGAGCGGCCGGCAGTGCAGTTGATGCGCACCCAGTCGCCAATTTGATAACGCGGACGTCCGCCACTTATTTTCGGCGGCCCCTGATCCGGCAACGCTGCAAAAGAAGGCAAAAAAAAATATTAAAAAATAGATAAAAAATAAGTAAATAAATAAAATGAAGATGACAAGCAGCAGCAGCAATATATATATGCTAGGATGCTGGCTAACGAATTCAAGCTGTGCAAAATTTAATTTACGGCTAGTTGCAGCAACGGACAGACAGCCGGACAACTGGACAGCTGAGCAGTGGCTCTGACTTGCGCCAGAGTTCGCAAAACACTGTTGAAGGCGGCGAAATACCGTAATAAACCAAAAGCCAACACCCAAAAATCCAACAACAACAACAGCAGCAGCAACAACAACAACAACAACAACAACTACAACAGCAACAACAACAGCAACAACGACAGCAACAACATCTGTGAGCACAACAAAATCGGCGACGCCAACAGCCGGAAATTCAATAAAAGTTCCAGCCGCTGATGCACTGACAGACTGCTGATAAAATTGCACAGCAAAACAAAAACAACAAAAACGAAAATGAAAATGAAAATGAAAATGACGAGAAAATCAACACTGAAAGCACTGCACTTAATACCCTAACAAAGCAGCTAAAGAGCCAACAAAAACAAGTGTTAACGGCACTGAGATAACAGAGATAAATAAACAGCTTACAGCTAACATTGCAGTAACAGCAACAGAATTCAATTAGAGAATTATAATGAAATGTTAAGCATTAAATATGTGTACAGGAAGTTAACAGAAGACTGCTGCTAATTGCACTGGTATATATATTTACGATAATTTGCTACTAACGCTTAATTGCAATTGCTCAACTGTTAATTATTACTAATACTCAGAAAAGAGTTTACTCTAGAGAATACTCAAATTTCATAACATTGTTATAACATCTGTTAAATTATATTGATAATTGCTCAAGTACTCCAACAGCAGAAGCTGTTATAGCTTAACATTGCTATAACATCTGTAAATCGGTAGAAGTATATTGTTAACTGTTGAAACACTAACAACAGAAGCTGAAATACTTTAACATTTGCATAACATTTGTGCAAGTCCGTTAATAACTGTTGAAATACTGCAACAGAGAATGCCATAACATTGATATGGCATCTGTAAAAGTAGATTAATAGATGTTAAAGTACTTCAACTGGTAACATTGTTGTTACCCTCACAGAGGAAGTTCCAATACTTTAACATTATTATAACATCGGTAAAAGTCATTTAATAATTGACAAAACACTCTTACAGAAGAGTCTGTACTACCTCCACATTTACATAACATTTGTATAAGTCTGTTAATTAATTTTACAGTACTGATAGACAGCAGACAATTTGGAAAACTGTTGACATCATAACATATCTAAATTAATAGTACATTAGACTGTTAGTAAATTAAAGAAAAAGTTGTATATAAATTAGGCAATTCTTTATTTTGTTGTAAAATCTGTAAAACTTTATAAATAACTGTTAAAATAGATGTTTAGCGAAGCTGTAATAGTCTGTTAATAATATTTAAAGTACTAACAGTTCGCTTGATAACAGCAGACAATTTGATAAACTGTTGATATCATAACATATCTAAATTAACAGCACATTAGACTGTTAGTAAATAAAATATGTTAAGCATTTATGGTCTTTAACTTATGCAATTGTTAAGCAAATTTAATATTTTAAAAGCCACTAATTCAGCTAATAAACATTGAAAAAAATTCTCTTAAAGTCTGTAAATTAATCGATAAACTAAGATAACAGCGTATAGAGAGCCATGTCAATCTCTCTGTTAATATAAGTAAATAACATTTAAGTTAAATGTTAATAAAAGAGTCCAGCAGGCAAATGAGTATGACGACAATTTGATCAAAACTTTGGCCATCGATCACATGATAACTGAACAAAGCGGAGACAGAGCTGATCCTTATACTTCCTGTGTGGAGCATGGAGTGTGGAGCATGGAGTGTGCTTCATGACAAAGTTCTAATACCCGCCCGAAGACTATAAATCGTTGCTGAGCAAAACTATGCGAACGGAAACGGAAATGGCAGTTTTTTTCTTTTTGAATTTGTTTTTTTTTTTTTCTATAAGCTGTCAGCGAACTAACGGCATTTGTGGGCGCAGAGAGTTGGGAGAGTCTGGAGAGTTGGAAACTGAGAGCTGTGAGCTGAGAGCTGTGGCATATGCGAGCAGTTTGTTGTTGAAGCTTTTAAAAACTTTGATTGAAAGCCAAAAACAGGCAGCACACAATATGAGCAGCAAAAAGCAACAACAAGACAAACAAAAAACCCAAAAAATAACAAAGCACGTTAGAACAAAGACAAAAGCACAGAGAGCAGAGCAGAGAACATGACACAGGTCAGGGCAGTGTGAGTGTGAGGTGAGTGAGAGCCTGAGTGAAGTGTGAGTAGGAGTGTGAGTGAGAGTGAGAGTGACAGCATTAGTTGTAATAAAAGTGAGTGAGTTAGCAATGGTGCTGGGAGCACGGCCACGCAAAAGTTTATAATTGAACAAACGAAATGTCAACGCCAGCTCAAAGCATTCCCATTTGCCTGGATGTGAGCCCCCCCATTACCACCCCTCCTCCCCTCTCCCACGTGTGAATAAGCGTGGCATCTTTGGGCCCTTGCTTAAATAGCAGTTGACTCCTACAAGAGGCGCCGCATCTCCACTCTTGTAGTTCGCCTGTCTGACAGCCAGACAGCCAGACAGCCACGCAGTCAGCTGGCACTTAAAGCAGCTGCTAAATTTTGTGTTTTGTTTGCATTTTGAGTTTGTCGCAATGTCTAGTTGTTGTTGTTGTTGTTGTTGTTGTTGTAGTTGTTGATGTTGTGCCCTCAGGAAATTGTTGAACAAGACAGACAGTTGCAAAATTGAGTTAGATGCTAAGCTTTGGCAGGTTAAGAATTGTGCAAGAAGGGACACAACAAACACACACACACACCACACACACACACACTCATACACACACACACGCACACACATTTACTTATGTCTCTGGCAACCTTATTGCTCTGGGGGACAGTTGCGTTGCGTTGAGTTGAGTTGAATTTCCTAAGCATATTATAAAACATGAAATCAAATGAAGCCTGTCAAATGCAGTTAAACTGTTGAGCAGCGAAATGAACGCTTCAATTGCCCAGATCAAATGAACCGAATTCACACTGTGCACAACCAACCACACACACTCTCTCTGAAGAACAAAGGCCCACGATTGTCTGTAAATGAAAGCAAGTTAAAGCAAATACAAAATAGAAAAAAAAAACAAATCATTATTAAAGTATTAAAGTTGTGAAATAAATAATGTTGTTTTATCGGAGCAGGCCTCATATTTTTAATTACACGCTCGATCGGACGCCTCTTGAGAGTTTAAATCAGGTAAAGGATTTAGGAATCCTTCTTGATCATAAATTGAGATTTGATCTGCATATTTCTTATGCTGTCAGTAAGGCTACTCAAGTACTTGGGTTCATCAAACGATGGTCTAAGGAATTCGACGACCCTTATACGACAAAACTACTTTATATTTCTCTTGTTCGGCCTATTCTGGAATACGGATCTTGTGTGTGGTCTCCCCAATATCTCGTACACCAGGACAGAATAGAGTCTGTACAAAAGAAGTTCTTACTTTTCGCGCTTCGCGGCTTTAACTGGCTTGCTGGTATTGACCTGCCCTCTTATGCCAGTAGACTCTTGCTAATCAACCTTTCATCTCTAGCTAATTTATTTTCAAACTAATCAATGGTGAAATTGACTCCTCTATGTTATTAAATAGTATTAATTTCTCTGTTCCTTCTAGACCTACTCGCAACTTTATGCCTCTCGCTCTTAATGCATGTACCACTAACTACGCTCTGCATGAACCTTTTCGAGTACTCTGTGCTAATTATAATTAACTTTTTCATGTATTCAGCTCAGAGTCCTCTCTTCCCAGTATCAAGTTGCTCATCCTAAACTATTTAGCTAGTATACACTAACTACATTTATATACTTTGTGATCTGATTGGGTATTTGCTGGGTTTTCCCCAATCCCCGCAACAAATGTTGGATCAATCAACGCTTTTTTGATTTCCCCAGATTTGAAATTTTAAATTTAAATTAATCTTATTTTAAACTTAAATTTTAAACTCATTTTTACACTTAAAATTCATTTGTAATTATTTTTAATTTAATTATCTTAAGATTTTGATTTTTAATTGTGTCGACTGCTGTTAGTCGACGTTAAATAAATAAATAAATAATTGAGAGCATTAATGGCGCAAGCTCTGCAAGACATTGATCTCTAGGTTGCTCTGTCAAGCAAATGGAGATCAGAACTGGTAGATTTAACTACATTTAACTAAGCTTAGTATTTTTTATAGAGTCTACCAACTCTTCTGCTACTTCTGCTCAATTTCAAACTCAATGCAATTCCCAAACTCAGCGCAATCCACATTCTGTGGCTTCCTCTTCTCCACTTCCAATACGAATTATATAAGTTTTCACTTGGATTTTTTCCACATATATACAAGTAAATATATTGAGTTGGTGTTGAATACTCACAGACTACAACCATATCGCCATGTTCGGTGACCGTTTGAAAGGATGGCGCCTCACCGGAAACCTCACAGCGGAAGCGTCCTGCCGACTGCAGATTGACGTTGTGCAGGTTGACGATCGCATCGCTTGAGTTGTGCAACTGCAATTAAAAATTGTTGAATGAGTGTGAAAGCGCATTGAGCAGAGTAATGGTGGTAATATAAAGTAATATTAACAAAGCAACAATAATAACAACAAGAAAAACAACAACGAATGTAAACGAAAAGTGACAAAATTTGTAAGGAATGTACTCCATGTTCTTGTATCGCAGAATGCTCTACTGACTGTCGACTGTCCATTGTCGACTGTCGAAACTGTCGTGGCTGTCGCGTCTGCCGATTGTTGGCCATTTTCAATAGCACGTAATTGTTTTTTGCGCTTAAAGCATTGTGCTGGCCACTTGAAGGGGTCAGTGGCGGCAACGCAAATGTTAGGCAAATATTTCACTTGAACTTTAAGCCATTAAGCTGGCTGTTGGCTATGGATTGTTGGCCGAGTTGGTTAGGGCTTGAGGTCCGTTTGCCAGAGTCAAATGGGTTTTTGTTTATCTGGCCAACGAAAAGTGCACTTTGTTATCTTTTATTGCGCATTTTTTATCCGTTTGTGCTCATTGTGCTTCAGCTGCTGCTTCAACTGCTGCTGTTGCTTCTTCAGCTGCTGCTGTTGTTGTTTTAACCTAATTTATAGTTTACCTAGCAGACACACACACACACACACTACATACACAGTCCAACGTATGACCCTTGGGTAAAGCTCACGTCTAAGCAGCCAACAATTTTCAACTGCAATAAAACAAAACGTAATCCAAACACAACCAAAACAACAGCTACAAACGAAAGCTGGCCAAAATGTTGTTAGTACGGCCACGTCAGTCACTTGAATCGATTATGCTAAAACAATATCCGCCAATGAAGTTGGATATAACCATTAGCATTGGCTGCCAGCCAAAATACGTAGCCACAGCAGCTATCGCTGCCATTGTATCTCTACTTGCAACATGTTTCGCCTTTTATCTGCGGCCCAACATCAAAGTTGAGCACACCGCCAGCTCGCAGTGCGTGTGGGTGTACAGACAGGTGTGTGTGTGTGTGTGTGTGTGCTCTACTCGCTTGTTATAACGCGCATTATAGACACGTTCAGGCACGCCCCCAAAAACGCCGGCAGTCAGTAGTGAAAAGCGCAACTTGGCTAAATTTATTGCACTCGCAAGTTGAAGCACATGTAGAGCAGAAGGCAGCTAAACAGTAGCGAAAGAATGGTAGAGAGAGTGAGAGAGAAGGAGAGAGAAGCAGAGAGAAGGAGGAAGTGAATGGCAGTGGAAGTGGGAGAGATAGTTAGAGAGAGATGTAGCAGTAGCCAGGACATGCATGCCAAGCAGTTTCACTTTTTCGGTAGACGATTAGTGCGCTGCCTTCATACGAGCTTGTCTATATATATACTTATATATATATAGATATACTTGTAGTTAAGGCTTAGACGACTGCTTGACTACTCTCTCGGCTGCTCACGTGCTTATCTTGAACTCACCGAGGCGTTTACCAGCACTGCAAGTGCCACTGCCACTCTAAACGTGTGTTCACTATGCGTTCGCTTCATTTCTTTCTTTCGCTCTGCTCCTCTTTATATTTTGGGCTATGGAAAATATTGCTGAGTGGTGTAAGGGAAGAGGGGAGTAGCAGAGGTATAAACGTAACCTAACCGGTAACGTGTAGCGCATTTTACGTGCAAAAGTTTTAGTGGCAAAAATAATGGAGCAATGGCATTTAAGTGCGCTACTTCTACTATAGTTCTAGAGTTCTGTAGTTCTATAGTTCCTCTTGTTCTAGCTCTTCCTCTTGCTCTTGTTGTTGTTGTTGCTCTTGCTCTTCCTCTTGCTGTTGCTATTTTTGGCGTCTCATCAGTCCATTCAATTTGGTCTATGATCATTGTTTGATGCCGTTGTAGCTACAACTCTAACTGCCAAACTGTTTTGCCAACTTATTGTGCATGCAGACGGTATACTTAATTTACTGCTAAGCATTAGCCAAGACTTTCTTAAATGTAGTTAAAGTATTATTAATAAATTACACGAATAACAGTTCAGCTTGGGCATGTAGAAAGATGTCTCGTTTCTGCCTTAAATGTAGTGTTGTAAAACTATAGAAATAGCAACACTATCGAACTCTTTTGTTGCAAAGACAGTTCTTACAAGAGTTTACTATTAAGTAATGTTATTTGTATTACAAATACTTCAGTTGTAAGAGAACTGAAGCTAAGCAAAGCAGGCAGCCTAGGAAATTCATATTTACTCTTTGAATGCAGAACATATTATTTAAATAAATTAATTTTTTATTTTAATTGAAAATGAAATACTTTAAATGTTTAGTAAGCAAAGAGAAGCTAAGTAAAAGTATTTAAACAATTTTAAGAAATTTTAGCACAACTTGAGGTTGCCTTGTTTGCAAAGATAGATCTTCTTTAGGAATTAAGTCTTTAATATTATTATTTAAATATTAATATGCATTTCTGAGACAATTTAAATTTCATAAGAACATGTATTGCAACAGAAGGTTATTTTAGTTTAAAATATAGAGTTGCTCTTTTAATTAATTTAAAATATAAAGGAAATATCTTGGAGCTATAAATATTTTAAACTTAATTCTTTATAAAGAATATTATAATATATTTGTGATTTAATTGAAAAATGTATGCCTAGAAGATCTTACTTAGTTTCAAAAGAAAGAACAGCTCTCTTCCAAAAGAAAGTTATATCTTTGAGCTATATATATATTTTAAATGGCTACGAATATTGCTATATAATAATTTATATAATATAATTATTAATATTTAAATATGAATATTCGTTTAAAAATGACTTTGACTATTGCAATAGATTTAAGCTTAATTTCAAAACACTTCCTAACTTATTTTCATATAAAACTCTATGAAGTATGTAGTCTTTTAAAAAGTCAAAGTAATTTTTCATATTTATATATTAACAGTCATATTATATAAATTATTATATAGCAATATTCGTAGCCATTTTAAATATATATATAGTTCAAAGATATAACTGCCATATTCTTGGTAATTATTTAAAATATTAATATTTTTAAAGTATTTATACTTTAATAAGCAAATATAGGCTAAGAGCTTAGTTAATTATAAAAGATGGAGCTTCTCTTTACATTTATTTAAAATATATTAAATATTTAAGAACTATTTTAACTTTATTATTTTATTTTGGTTACTTTAGTTTCTCTTTCTATAAAACAATTAAAGCGTTCAAGTTTTCTTTAAATATTTAAATGCAAATTTATTTATACTTTCATTAAAATTTCAAAAAAATCTAAACAATTTAATTTCTTGCTACAACAAATCTGTTGTCAATAATAAAACTAAAATGCAATTAAATTAAAAGCGTTGCAAACTTTGCTGTTTTCGCTACATTAATTTAAATGTCTCATAGAAATAAATACTCTACTTAAATAGGGTCAAAGGTGTCTTGGCTTTGCTTGCTTTAGTTTTTGTATTGCAGTGAATCTGAACTTTGGGTCTGGGTGCACAGTTTGCCTGCTTGTAATTTGTCTGTCTGCTGGGGGAAGAACAAAACGCAGTGGATGTTTGCCATAGAAAGAGGAGTCTTTGTCTGGTATTTTTTTTGTATTTTTGATTTTGTTTTGTTTGGTATTAAATACTCGCATGCAGTGGCAAAGAGCAGAGAAGAGCTCGTGTCCAAGGTAGCGCATTGTCTGCGCGGTTCGACGCAGTTATAAACATTGTTGTTATCGTTAGTTGTTGTTGTTGTTGTTGTTGTTGCAGCTCTTTTCAAGTAGAGCCACACGATAGTGTGTGTGAGTTTGGGTTTGTGGCTGGGGAGTGTGCGGCTTTTGCCATTGTCTGGCAACGCCGCAAAGTATGCAATGTTGTTTTAATGTCTACTTCTTAGTATTATTTTCCTTTGTTTTTATTTTCTTTTTCTTTTTTTTTTTTTTGGGTTCTGTTTGCTTTGAAGGCATACTCACATCAACGGCAACACCTGGCAAACGAAATGTTTGCGCCGGCGGATTATCCCTGGGCACATAGCGATAAAACTCATTGCCATCCTTGTACCATTTGACCGAGTAGAGGGCCTCCCCATCCAGATCGTAGAGGCACTCCAACTGCGCTGTGGCGCCCTTAATCACATAATTTGGTATGCGCACCTCCACCAGACGCAGTCCGGCTGTGAAATCTGTAAAAATAAACAAATGCAAAGAATATTTAAATTGTTAGTTGCGTAAGTTTAAATATTTAATGTGCACAGCTCATGATTGATTTATGTTTAAACAAATTGCTGGGTCTGGGCTGGGCTGGGCTGCACTGGACTGGACTGGGCTGCACTGGCTGAAGCGACCCTGTTGTTATTTTAATGTTAATGTTAATTAATTATAAAAGTTTTGTTTGCTACTCTGCATAAATGTCAACCCGTTGGCCAAAATGACTGATTGCAGTTAACTTGTGCAGCCATTTCTTCTCTTGCTGTTGTTGGTTTTTTGTTGCTTTTTGTTGCTTTTATAATTCAACACAATTTATGTATATTTAATATAATTTATAATAACATTTTATCATCGAGTCAGGGACATTTTATTTATTTTCTCTCTCTCTCTCTCTTTTTTAATTTACAAAAGTGCACAGCTGCATGAAAGGACACATAAAACTACTCATATATATATATATATATATATATATATTGGTATGGCAGTAGTATATGCCCGATTAATAAGTCAATGTGATGACATGTGGCTTACGGGTTGCGGAGGGTGTTGGTTTGGTTTTGGCCTTCAGCTTGATTGAGTGCCTGATTTATGTGCCCTCTTTGGGTCTGCACATTAAACTTGTTGTCCTGCGAATGAGTCTGGGCCACTTGAATGCTCCTCGCACTCGCACTCGACTCGACTCGACTCCAACCACTCGACTCATGTAACATTTTATGGCAAACTTGTTTATTGTCAATATTGACAATGATACACACACACACACACACAGGCACACATCTACAGTTAGAACTGCCACCTAGTGGCACATGTAGGTCATTGTGCGTGTATTATATTATTAGAGAGCGCCTTGGGCAGACAGGCAAGCACAACAACATGCTCAACTGGTGACTGCTCACTCTGCTGCTGTTCGAAAGGACCTTTTGCTCCTACTGCTGCTGCTTCCACTTCTTTCACTTCTCCCACTCATAAGAGCAACCAATCGTTGCACATTACAAGTGTAATAAAATGTGAAAGGATATTATTGTACTAGAAGCAGGCACACACACACACTCACACACACGCACACACACTCAGCAGAGTCTCTTCAGCTTCCACTGACGTTGCCTGCAAATGGAGCCTGCTAGGGGCATTCTTCAGCATCTCCTACAACAGCAACAACTACAACGATAAAAAAAAATACTCGTAGTTGTTTTACAACAAATATAAGAGTGAGTTGCGGAGTGCAATGTCATGTCCTTTAGGGGTTCGATGACAGCTTAAGAGCCCAGCAAATGTCAAGTAATACATATATATATATACACATACATACACACATTTAAACAGAACAGAACTCAGCACATAAAGTAATTAAGGCATCTCAACGATTTCGTAAATGCAATTTGTGAAATGGAGAAAAAATATGTAATAAAAAAGTATTTACTTGTTGCCATTTTAAACGCAGCTCAACGATTAATTGAGAGCAATTTTGAGAGCAGAACTTGCGTAAAAATCTAGTTTGACAATAAATGTATAAAGAACAAAGTAATAACTACAAATGAAGTGCAACTTGTGAAATGAAAAGTAATATTTCAAAAGTATTTTATTATTATTCATTAAAGCGAAGAGTAAGTACAACTTAAGCACATCGAAGTTGTTGAGATGAGATAAAGAAATGATAGTTTATAATTGTAATTATTACTTTAATTAAGCAGAGATAAGAGATAACATATTAAATTTAGTTAAAAATTTTTTTAAATATAGTAAAGTTAAGTAAAGTTTAAATATTTTATTACTACAATTAAATTACATTAAACATACATTAAAAAAATTTAAATGTAACTAAGTTAAATCATTTTAAGAATTTATACATATGAATAAATTCAGTAAATATAAAAGATAAATATAATTAAATTCAACAATTTTTAAATATTTTATAAATATAGTCAAATATACTTATAATTAAATTATATAATTTTTTACAGATTTTGTAAACATAATTAAATTAAATAAATACTACAGATATTGTAAATATAATTAAATTAAATAATATGGTAAACAATTTATAAATATATGAAAAATTAAATAGATTTTAAAGTTCTTAAAAATGTAATAAAACCAAATAAAAACTAATTATTATATAAATACAATTAAATATGATATTTTTTAAGTTTTTTATACATATAATAAATGTAAATCAATTTTAAATAAAGATTTTAAAAATATAATTATATAAAATATATTTTTCTAGGTTACATAAATATAATTTAATAAAATAAATATTATAGCTCCTATAAATATAATTTGTAAAGCAAAAACAAATAAAAAATAAACTGTTCAATATAACTAACTAATTGCTAACTTAATAATAGTAAATAAAATAAGCACTAAATTATAAATATTTCAATTCGTTCTTTAAAATGAAATTCAGAAACTTTTAGCAGCTTTTTAAGTCAATACATCTATTTAGAATATAAATTGGCAGCAAATAGCCGCAGCACAAATATGTAAATAATTGTGCAAATATTTGAAAATATTTATATGCTAATAAAATTGAACAATAACTAACAATTTGCTGCAGAAAACTGAAAAGAAAAGGAACTTTGTAGCAGATGTAAATTGTGTGATGTATCAAAGGCGTTGATCTGGCAGCAGAGAATGCAGAGAGCGCACACAGAAAAACAACAAATACCTGCTGAAAAGTGCTTTCAACTAGAACAACAACATTGACAACACAAGCACAAAGCAATAATAACAACAACAAGTGCAACAACTGCGACAAAAACAACAACAGTTTGAGCTCAAAACATATCAAATGCAAGTGAAAGACATTCATGACTCTGAGGGCAACTGACAAAAAGACGAAAAACGAGGCAGGAAACTGCAGTCAGGATATACACGCACACACACACACACATGTGATAATAAAAAAAAAGTTCTCAAAGTGCATTACATGCATGTGTATACAGAGAAAACATATAGAAACTTTCACTCGAGTTTCATTTTTTTTTTGCTTTTTTGGGCTCTTGAAGCGAATTCGAGGTTGCATGCTTCGTCGGTCGCTGAAGCAAAATGCTTGCAGTGGCATCTTTTGACTTTTGCCGTAGCACCAAAAAGAAGAAAAACAAAAAAAAAACAAAGCAAATGTGAAAGGCAAACCCAACTCTCCACTCATTAATTCTGCTTAAGAATCGGCAGCGGCAGAGGCAGCGGCAGCGCCAGCGACAGCGACAGCGACAGCGGCAGAAGCAATGGGCATTGAGCTGGAGCTGTAGCTGAAGCTGTAGCTGAAGTCGAAGCTGAAGCAAAGTAAGCGCAACTAAAGTTTTGCTTGGTAATTTAAGTAACTTTGTCATTTGGTTTCTACACACACACACACTCGCACACACACTCGCACACTGTCAGCGCAGCAAGAGCAACACAATGTGAAACTTGAAGTAATTCTAGCGCAGATAGACAGCACAGGGGAGGTGAAGTATTGAGCTTGCTGGAATTAATATGCTCATGCTGCTACACAGGCGACCTCGGCCAAGTGAAAAATCAATTCTCCCCCACTCCTGCTGCCAAACACACACACGCACACACACTCCCCTCAGCAGTCAAGTAGCAAAATTTCTTTGCGCTTTTCTTATAACATCATTCGAGTGACAACTTTTCGCCGGTTCGCCAAAAAGTTTTTCACCATTCGCCAGCTTTTATACTTCATTGGGGTTAAGTGATTAAATTTGCACAACAAGAGCGCCAAAAAGAAAAGCACAAGCAGCAGCAAAACGGAAACGGAAAAGCGCAGCCCAAGCAGCTGAGCCAAGTTGAAAGACACACATGTGACACACATGCTTCTCATGCCGCATAATTGCTGTCAAGTCAAAAAAGTAAAAAAGCAACAAAAAAAAAAAACGAAGAAAAACTTTATGTAGCACACATTTGTGGGGTTCTGGGGCTGCGGAGGTAGGGGGAGGGGTTTAGTGGGTACAACGCACAATTTGATTATGCTTGATTATGATGAGAAAGTTTCGCTTTTCTTTTTTTTTTTTGCGACAAATCATTTGCCGTTCCAACTTTTGAATGGCAAATTTTACCTTTTCTTTTCTTTTTTTTGTTTCTTTTTCTTTTCTTTTTTTTGTTTCTTTTTCTTTTTTTTTTTTTGAAGAATTCCCCGAACTGTCGATTCAAACTGTTGCTGCTTGGGATTTGGCACTTGGGGCAAGGTTTACGGTTTACGGTTTGCGATACGGCCTGTGCTTGTGTTGAGGCTATCAGTTGATAAGCATGCAAATGGAGCCTATTGAAATGCCTAGGAGCTGGGACAATGGGGAAAAGAGGAAATGGGAAGTGTAAGAGGACTGACAAGAGCAGCACATGACCAGTTTCAGGATGCTGCTGCAGCAACGAGCCTCCTTAATGTCGGTCACTTTTGCTCTTTTTGGCCAAGTTAGCGACCATCTTTTTCCCCTCGACTCCAACTTGACTTCATCTTACTTCTCATTGGGTTTCCTCTTGTTTTTTTCGCTCGCTCTCTTTTTTTGGGGGGGAACTGGCACTGTTGTCCTCGGGGCAGTTTCAGCTTAATATCCGTTGCCATTGTAGTTGCTGTTGTTGTTGGTTTATTAGTAGTTCGTGCACAGGACACACTCACACACACACACACAGAGAGACACAGGATGGCAGGATGGCTGTATGGCAGCGTCTGCGTCTGTTGGGACTGCGTCGAGCTGCCACATAAAAGCAGAAGCTGTTTGCTTATGTAAATGTCTGCACATGAGCCTCGTTCACTGTGTCCTCTGCCTCCGCTGCCTCCGCTGCCTCCGCTGCGTCCTCTATCTCCTCTGCCTCCGCTGCCTCCGCTGCGTCCTCTGCTTCCTCTCGCAATGCTGCGTCCTGCAGCCAACAGACAAACAATGCCTTTCATGTATGTTGTGCGTGCACGTGTGTGTGTGTGTGTGTGTGTGTGTGTGTGCGTGTGTGTGTCGCTGTGGCTGTGGCCATCGCCTGAGGTAGCAATATTTGTTTTCTTGCCTTCATCATTTGCATATAATGGAGACGTAAAAGTTCATAAGATGTCCTGGCAGCAGGAGACCAACAGGATAACTATTGCCTACACTGCATTCGCCACATGCAGCTCTCGCTCTCACTTCTCTCTCTCTCTCTCTCTCTATTGCTCCCCCTCCATATCTCGATCGAATTGATGCAATTTAATAAGCCAAACTATGCATAGGAAGCACAAAATTGAAAGCATTGTGGGAAATTGAAATTGATTCGATAATGTGAGCGTTGAAAGATCCTGTACAGTGTTTGCTGCCCCTTGCAAATCAGTTGCCCCAAATAAAATCCACAACTTTTATGGCCATGAAAAAAGTGAAGAAAAAGTAAAGAAAACCAAAACAGAAATAACTGAACAGCAAATGAAAAAATATTTGACTAGTATTACGAGTGAGTTCGCGGCGTGCTAGAGAATTCTCTCTCTCTGCATCTCTCTATCTCTCTATCTTTCTATCTCTGTTATGCCGATGCCAATGAGAAAATATGCCCGAGTTTTTCACGCTTTTCACTCGCAACGAATGGCGCGGGGAATGGCCAAGCGACTGGCAATGAGAATGGGACTGGGATTGGGTTTGGGATTGGGATTGGGATCGGGATTGTGAACTGTGACTGTGACTGTGTCTGTGTCTGTGTCGGAGACTGGGACTGGGCCGCAACTGGCCCCGGCGTGACTTTAATGTGCGCTGTGCCCCAGCGGCCGCAGGGCGTGGCAAGCGCAACAATTACTTCAGCGCTCCCCAGGGTAACATCAAAACGCAAAAAAATAGAATGGGAAATGGGAAATGGAAAATAAGCGTGCACACCAGCAACAACAACAACAGCAATAGCAACAAGAAAAAAACTCCTATAGAAAATGAAAAGAAAACAGAGAAGATGAAGCGGCCTTTAAGTAGTGGCCGCTGGGCCTGCGACTAAAGAGGCTACAACTGCGGGTTCAACTCAGGGTTCAACTCGCGGTTCAACTGTGGGTTCAACTGGGCAACGTTTTGTAGAGTTTTGTGTGTCCTCTTTTGCAGAGTATTCTGTCGTCTAGCTCTTACAGTTGCTGAACTGGAAAAACTGCATTGCATTAATATTTAATTGTTTCGCTTGCTCGTCTATTGTTGGCCTAATTAGATGAGGCCATCAAATAATTGTGATTGAGCGAAAGCCAGGCAAATGGGAATTGCAAGAATTACGTGGAAGGATGTTGACGTTTTGAGCGACAGTCGTGGAGTGAAATATGAGCAATGACACTGGCTGAAAGCTTATGAATTATGTGAGCAAAAGCTGTGTGGCATAAGAAGTATTAAGTAGCTCAACAGAGCTTTCGGCAGAGCTTTCACTACGCAAATAATATCAATCAAAATCAAGTTAAAAGTAAGCTGAAAGCTCTGTTTACTCCTCTTATTCTTATTTAGTTTTAACTATTTATTGAAGTTCAGTAAAAATCAACTTTCAATTCATATTTAGAGCTCATTAAGCAAAAAGTCTAAAAGCTTTTAAAGCTCAATACAACGCAACTTTCACTCTAAGCTTATCGTTTCATAATTCCTGCTGATCATATATTATTTAAAAACATTGAGAGCTTTAAGCTAAATTCTGCTTAAGGCAATGACAGCTAGCAAAGTAGTTAGAGAGCTTTAACAAAGCTCACGAGAGAGCTTTGTCTTCTCTAAAGGCTGCTGAATGCTTAGAAATTAACTATCAAATAATTAATTTTAAATATCTTCTCTCTCTCTCTCTCTCTCTCTCTCTCTCTCTTTCTCTCCCTCTCACTCTCTTTCTCTCTCTCTCTCTTTCTCTCTCTCTCCACATTTTAAGTGTTTATTAAAGCTGATTAAAGCTTAACGACTCCAACAATCAACTTGATTGATTATCAGTTAAATAACGTTCATGATTAAAATATTTAATTAATTTTGTATAATTCTCTCAAAAGCAGTCTTAAGCTAATTTGAGCATATTAAATGCTTATTAAGCTCATTAAAGCCGCATTAAAGCTGATCAAGGGCATCAAATCAATGCTAATATGATTAATAGCTTTCACTAAGCTCAAGCTTATATAATATATTTTACAATTTCAAATAATAACTGCAACATTTAATATTTAATTCGAGTTTCAATTGCGTTTCCCCGCTCCTACGTTTTTTTTTGGTTTCGCTGTGAAAAACAATTTTCACAGCACCTTAATTAATTTTCGCTCAGTTCTCAGTTCTTTTGGGGCGAACAACACATGAATTTTGTGGCGCACTTGATGTAGTTATATGTAGTTATATGTAGTTATATGTATTGCTGAGTCGTCCACATATATATATATATATATATATAATATATATATATATATATATATATATATTTATCGTCGTTCTGTTTGCGTTTTGTGTATTGTGTTTATCGTTAAACCATGATTTACGCTCATTATTTGCTATTCTCCTGCACTCACAATTACACCAACTTTCTAACACTCCCTCTCGCTTTCACTATTGCGCTCTAACTCTCTCTTACTCTCTCTCTCTCTCTCTCTAGACTATTTGCACATCAATGGCAGCGCGAACCAACAGCAGCAACAAGAATCGTTGCTAGCTCTCCAAACAGGGGCCATGCCGCCATTTATGTAACGCCATTATATTCATTAGCGCCCACACACACACACACACATACACTCACACACACACTGAGTACACACACACACTGAGTACACACACACACACACACACACACACACGCAGACAAAAGCAAACGTTCAAAACCAAATTGTTGCTATTGTTATGCAGTGCGCGAATTGCCTGCTACCACTCTCCCTTCTACGTGTGTACTTATGTGTGTGTGTGTGCGAGTGTGTGTGCTTATATTTATATGTATGTACATAGTTGCGAGCATGTGTGTGTGTTTATTTTTTCGCTGGTTGGCGTCAGTAATTTGCTCCTTATTGAGATGTTGTTTATTTACCAAGCAATTTGTATTCATTGTGCGCCGCCCAGGCTCATGTTACCAACATTCACATGACCCCCCCTGCTACTCCCAACAGTCACCCAAGGCCCTTGAATTCGGCTATCGTTAGGTGGAAGGGGGAAGGGGGAGGGTGGAATAGCGCAAAGACACCAACCCATTGTAGTGCTGGCTGATCCAGCAGCTAGCACTGACTTGTAAGTTATAGTTTCCGCAACTCATTTGCTTGTTTGTCGAATTGATTTTGATGCCGCCACATGCCACATGCCGCACTTGCCGCACATGCCGCACATGCCGGCCACTGCTTCAACTTTTGCGTATTTAAGCACAAAATAATTATTTTTCTTTTCTTTTCATTTCATTTCACTGCCCTGCTGTCGAGTTTGGCCCACCTCCACAATGGCTAAGCGTAACTGTAGCCAGCCTAAGCCATTAAAAGCCAAGTTAATTTATTTGCAATTAGTTGAGCTGTGTTTTTGCTTTTCTTGGCGAACTGCGCGCAGTCTGCTTCATTAGTAGCTCAAACAACAACAAACTTGCAGCAAAGTCGAATTCTATGCATAAATAAATTAACAGTTTTATCAACTAATATAAAACTGAAGAAGTTTGAAGAAAAAGTTGATGGGCAGCTCGACTTTAAGATATGCTGTGAGTTACTTTAAAATATATAAGTATAGTTAACTAGTTTAGGCTGTGATTTATAAACAATATTGTATATATTTAATCAGCTTTATAAATTAATCTTAATATAAATATATATATTATAATAATCTCTAAAATTGAGTCATAAATATAAATTAAGTTAATTAAATTTGAGCTGCACAAGAACATTTCACTTTCCAGCCATAAATACTTTCACCTTTGCGAATGTTTTCACATCAATTTTGTGTCACACTTCAAAACTATTTTCCAACGGTTGAAGGTCATCAAAATTGTAAATAGTTTTTAAGGCTTGCAGTTGGTAAAGTAAAGTAAAAATAGGAAATTTAGTTAGGCAGAGATTTAAAATAAATTGTGGATATATTTGAGTTACATGTGAAACTTGGTCAACTGTAATCTTGATTGCATGCATTACCTAAAGGTAACTCACACACACACACAGGCACACACACACATGGAGAAAGGGCCAACAGAGCATGTCGTCTAATTTATGTAGAAATTAGCCAGGGTTCGCCTTAGGTAAGCAAAAAGTTTTCTTCAATGTCCAAAATTTGCCATGGCTGTAATATGCATTTCATATTATAATAGAGCAGACCGAGCACAATAACCAACTTTTGTTGCACTTGAACTTTGGCAACACACACACAGAGAAATAGAGTGAGAGCAAGAGAGGGAGAGAGAGAGAGGGAGAAGGAGAAAGAGAGTCTTACACTTGCACTCGTTTGCAGAGGGTTTGCCACACGTCGCCTCGGGTGCGGTGGCTGTAACATTTTGCTAATGGAGCTTAAAATTTATGTAAGCCATTGTCAGCCATACAATGTGTATGTGTGTGTGTGTGTGTGTGTGTGTGTTGGTCTGACTGTGACTGTGTGCCTCTGTGTGTTTGAGAGGGACAGCTGGATGTCATGCATGCATAAGTGCAATTGCATCGCCTGTATGGCAATGAGCGGGAGCTGAAGAGGCGAAACAAAAAACATATTGCATACTTTTGTGCATGCAAGCTGAAAATTAAAAGCGCTTACGTTGGCGAAAACGAAAACGAAAATGAAAACGCAAAAGCAAAAGCAAAAGCATCCAAAAAAACGAAATGTAACAAATGAAACGAATAAAACGAATGCACAATGCCAGCCAAGTAAATGAAGTTGTCTTTCACCACTCACACACACACACACACAAACAGCAACACACCCAGACAGTTGTCAGTTCGGCCGTTTCTTTTCGCACACCCTGCACATATCGACTAAGTAGGGTAGGTTGCTTGGACAACAGCAAGCAGAAGAGTATTTTACTTAGAGTACCCAACAAATTAATTAGAAAAAGTTTATAAAAATAGCAAAAAATCGAGTCACAATTGAAGTTTATACATTATTTAATATTATTTTAAATAAATCAATTTACTGATCAAATTGTATAACTATTGTTGCTGATTTTTATAATTTTAATATTATAATTTATTTATTTTCATTTAAACTAAGCAATTAAAGATTTTTTATTATTATTTCTTCAAATTAATTTCAATTTGTTTAAGTATTTTTACTTTGTTATTGTTTTTACTAACTAATTTGTTTAATAATTATTGCTGACTTTTCCACATTTGAAATAATAATATTATTATTTTTATTTAGAATTCATTTGTATAATTTTTATTTTGTTTATATTCTTGTATTTAAATTAAAGTTAAATAAATTTGATGAGGAATTTTAAAATATTTTAGTTATTTATAGCCTCGCTTGGAGTACATAAACAACTATTGTTAATTCAATATTAATTAACTAAAATGTCTGAAATATAAGACTAAAGTAAAACAAACATTGTAACCATGTTAATTTGAAAATATTTCAGTAAGTCACAGCACCACTTGGAGCACCAATTAAACAAATATTAATTAGTTATTAATAAGCATAATTGTCTAAAATAAAAACATATTTTTTGACTGCTGTCAATCACTTATAAATTACCTGAATTTACTATAATAAAAATACATTAATTAACTACTATTACGCAATAATAAATTAATAGAATTATCTAAATTAAAAGAACATTGATCACCTACTAATAATAAATTTTAAATTACCTCAATTATCTATAATAAAAACTGAGTTCATTAATGTCAAACACTAATAAATTACTTGAATTAGCTTAGCTAGAAAATATTAATAAAAACGTACATTGTTAAATGTTAAATTCAAAATATTTTAATTAATTACAGGAGAGAATTAACTACAATTATTTCACTTTCAATAACATTATTGAAATGCGGCTTTAAGTCAAAATAATTAAGTTCATTAAAACAACACTTAGTGTACTAAATTAAGTGTTATTAATTTAATATAGATAAGCTGCATTATTTAAAATAAACTAAATTACCCAAGCTAAAACTTTGCAACTATTAGCAGGGTATTTTCCAGTTGATCTACTGCAATTATCGCATTCATATTTGATTCTTTTTTTTTTTTTGGTGTGTCGTTGTTTTCTTGTGCTCGTTATAATTTGCGCATATTAATGAAAGGCGCCAAGTCGAGTGCAAGGATAAAGGAAGCTTCCGCTTGTATATTTGCTACTTTTCTTTATTTTCTTTGGATTATTGTTGCTTTTATTGTTGTTGTTGCTGTTGTTGTTGCTGTTGCTGTTGCTGTTGGCTCTTTTTTTTATGACTTTTGGCACGAGTCACAGTCGCAACGGCAATGGCAGCTGTTGATGCTGATGCTGATGACGATGACGATAATGTCGCCACATGAATACAAACAAAAGAATAGAAAAAAATAAACTAAGCTACAGTGTTGAGCACTTCCCCTTCTATCTATTCACAATTGGTATATTGTAAGCTCACTCGCATTCACATTCACATTCACATTCGTATTCGTAGTCGTACTTGGTTGCTTGTATCGTTGGCTGGCTGGCAAAGCTGGCAAGCGTAGGAATAATTTACTGCTCTGGCTAGAATAAATGTTTCAGTTAAATTTTGCAATTCGTTGCCAGAGCACAGCTTCGGTCCTCAGGCAACTAGGAAATTGTTTAATTTTTCATTTGTCAGCACACACACACACACACACACACAGAGACAGACAGAGATAGACACTTTAGTGCTTTACTATTCCATCAGTTACGTTTTCTCTCTCTCTCTCTCTCTCTCTCGCTCTTTCTATCTTTCGCTTTGTCTTAGTTGTTAGTTCATTCTTTATGTCTCTACTTTTTGGGTTGCTTTTGGCTTGTAATTACTTCTTGGATCTCCGTTTTAGCCATTTTGTTTGACTTGAAATTTGTCAGGATATTGCGTTCGTTGCCAACCAAACTTGAGTCACGTAACTGCCAGATACATTTAACACAAACAATTATTAATCAATTGAGCCATCAATGCCCCCCCCCCCCTCCATCACTATACCAAATCAATCAGTTACACTAAGCAACAAAACAAAATAAATGTTATAATTTAAGTTAAAGTTGAAGTTGAAGTGGAAATTTAAATCGCATTAAATGAAATTGTGTTGCGAAGCTGCTTATGCTTATTATTTCTAAGGTTCCATAAGGTTGTTCAGTGTAATCAGCAACAGTCCTTTGAGATACGATAGCCAACACTGGAGAGTACAGTGGCAGGAAGTGCGTCTTGTCGCTGGCTGCTTATTGAGGCTTAGATCCGATTTGGCAAAAGACAAGCCGCCCATGAAATTGTTTGTTTATTGAAAAATGATTGTGCGCGCGTAGAAAGGAAGACAGCATCAAATTTATATATATATATATATATATATATAAACGAACTGAAGAAGAAGAAGAAGAAGTAGGAAAAACGATACCGATACCCAAATGCGAGATGAGCAAGGGAGAGGGCAAAACGCGGCTGGCAAGCGATGCGATTAGGCGATAACCCCAATGCGAACCTTAAGCCGTCAAATGGTCTGTGAATGTTGCCAGTTGCCAATGTTGTTGTTGTTGCAGCTGTTGTTGTTGCTGCTGTTGCTGTTGCTGTTGTTGTTGCTGTTGCTACTTGTTTCTGGGGGCTTTGCGGCTTTTGCCAACGAGCTGGCTAAAGCACATTATCATTTTCGAAATCAATCTGTTAACAACACTTTGGGGCTTGCCCCAAGACACCAAATAAGTAAGTAAATACTCACAGATATGTATATGTATCTCACAGATACATAGATACAACAGCAAGTACAATGGGGCAGCTGCAATTTTATTTCTATTTTTTTTTTTTTATTGTGCTTTGATTGCTTTCACAATGTTGTTTTTGCTGCTTTTTTTTTTGTTGTGTTTCAGCTCAAAAAATTGTTTGTTGATTTGGCCATTTCCATTTTGGCGTTTCACTTTGCGCCACAAACTTATCTGCAGCACTATAAATTTTTTTTAGCTTGCGCTTTTTTTTTTAGTGGTTTGTTGTTGCTGTTGTTGTTGTTGTTTGCTGGCTTGTTTGTTTGTTGTTGTTATTTTTTGATGAGAGCTTTTTGTGTTGAGTGTTTGGAACAAAAGGCGGCTGCTGTTGCTGTTGCTGTTGTTGCGGCTGTTTGTGTGCATTGATTGAGTGCATTGAGTTGTGGGAGTTGTTGCCAACATGGCACACACTCTACTCCCCCCCCTCTTCACCACTCCCCTCATACTCCTCTATACACTCTTAGCTATCCATAAACAACAAGAGCCAGCAAGCTGGCGTACAAAGTTTGTTGGCTTTTTGCGGTTTTTGTGATATGGCCAACTGACGAAAAATAGAAAAACAGTTGACAACTGAATGCATTGGCCACTTTTTAATGGACAAGTTGTGCGCTTCACTCTTATGACTGAGATTCTATGTCTATTCTCTCTGTGTGTGAGTGTGTGCGTGTGTGTCCTAGTGGATGCAACTTTTAAACAACACTTTGCTGGGGTAATAAAACTTTAATGTTGACTTTTCAGTGAAATGGCTTAAAGTCGCTTGGGAGAATAATGGATCAATTATATTTGGATACAAATGGAAATATTAATTCTAATAAAGCATTTCCACTAGCAAAGTTCTCTCTCGCTCACTCTCTATCTCTCTCTCTATCTCTCTAGCGATCTGTTACCTTATTCCATTCATTACTTAGGACAAAAAAATTTGTATAATATTTTTTAGTTAACGTTTCTAACACTATTATGCATAAAATCTTTAATAATTTCTATAAATATTTATTCATTTATGTTTTATATAAATTGTTATTTAGTTTATTCAATTTATTAATTTTGTTTTTTTTTTTTTAATTTTCTTTATCTTATTCATTTTATTTATTTTCTTTACTTCGTTTATTTTTTTAATAAATATTTTATTTTTTTCATTTATTTTAACTATTTTATTTATTTACTTTATTTGTTCTATTTATTTTAATTACTTTATTTGTTTTATTTATTTTATCATAAAATATATTTTATTCTTTACTTATTATATATTAACTTTATTGATTTTGTTTATATTATTTGCCCTGCTTATTTTATAGATAATATTTTTTATTATATTAATAATATTTATTTTTTTATTTATTTAGTTTATTATATTTTTTGTTTACATTATTATTTTAACTAATTGATTTTATTTCTTTTATTAGTTTTCCCTTTTTAAATAATTTATTTTTATTTTATTTATTTTCTTATTATTACATTATTTTACTTATTTATTTGTAAATATGAAATATTATTTACATACAAAAATTACTTATAAGTGAAACATATTCTCTATTTCTCTGGATACTCTTTTATAACTCTCCAGCTATCATATCTTTGCTTTGTTCAACTAATTTATCACGTATTTCGAGCAATTGGCAAGTGCTTTCCAAAATTAGCCAAGCACCTCTGTTGAAGAAGCAATTTTTATTTTCGTATATCGAAAGGTAACCAAGAGCAGTTGCTGCACTCAGAGAGTGAGAGAGAGAGAGGGAGAGAGAGAGAGAGAGAGAGCGAGAGCAACAGAGAATTGTAGGCAAAATACTTGAAAAATTTGAGAATGCTTCAGAAAATGTTGTTGGCAAATGTTTTCTATTTGCATTTGCAGCAAAATAAACTTTTGCATGCAAGTGTTGAAGTGCATTTGAATGCTTCAGCTGTGGAGTAGACCCACTGTGTGTGTGTGTGGAGTCGATGAAAGCATTAATGGAATTAGTCATGCTTGGTCTAAGAGGTAACCACCCGCTGGGCGTGCAGCCCAATTAGTAATCCCCCCCGATACTCAAATCAAGTGCCATCAACTAACACGCCCACCTGGAGCAATATGAGTTTAAGGCGAAGCCAAACTGCACATAAAACCAAATTACCAAACACTCGCCACCTTTACTTCTTTCTCCTTTTTTGTTTTTCTTTTTGGCATTCATTAAACTTTGTGGCTTTGCTGATGCCACGCCCTGGGAAGCCAGTCGCCCCTTCATTTGCATTCTGGCGTCAAAAGTTCAAAAGTCGTCGCACCTTTTGACAGGCATGGGGAGAGAGAGAGTGCGAGTGAGTGAGTGAGTGAGTGAGTGAGAGAGACAAGACAGACAGACCAAAGGAAATGGCAAGACATTGAAGTGGCTGACATTAATGTAAGGTAAGTATCATGGCAAACGTCTACGATTACCAGAAAGGAGCGCCAACCAAGCAGGAACCTCACCTTTTGACTAATTGTATTAGATAAATTGTGAAACCTTAATCATGTGGGCGCATTCTCTTTCTGTTCTTCTTTCTCTTTCTGCTCCTTCTGTTGCTGCTGCTTCGTCTGCTGCCTAATGGACAGTCAAGGTAACAGAGCGGCCATGTCGACATGCCAAAGTGCAGCGCCCAATGCTCAGCTCAGCTCACCTGCTGCCAAAGGAAGCGAGCATTTACCAAGTGCACTGAGCATGGAGTATACATCGAATATATGTTCAGCTGAGCGAGCTGTTTCAAAAGGTCACCCAATGCCGCCCACTCCCCCAACTCACGGCTTAAACAAGCAGAGGCAACCAACCAAGTTGTTCGCACGGTCGCTTTGTGGGCACATTTTGCCGTTGATTTTTGTGTCTTTGGCATTGTTTTACATTATTTTTGCTTTTGTCTTGATTTCACATCCGCCACGGCCTGAGTTTCCGTCTCCGTCTCTGTCTCCGTCTCCGTCTCCGCCTCATCCATCTTTCTCTCCATTTTCTCGTCCCGCCATGGACTTTATTCAATTTCAAGTTTCACTTACTGTGCACCGTTTGTCTTTCCTGTTTCTTATTTAACTTCTTGGTTTACCTTTTTTCTTATTTAATTAATTTGTGTCTGCGTATGTGTAGCTCTCTCTGTGCCTCTGTGTGTGTGTGTGTGTGTGTCAGTCTGTGCTTTTGGGTCGCCCATTGCCTGAAGCCCTTTGCCTTTTGCCTATGTCAGAATATTGTCCGCTGCGGGTCATTTATTTTAAAGCTTTCTGTCCCTCCCCCACAACGCCATCAGGTGTCCAATTTAAATTTCATTTTTCAACTACCAAAATGTAACTATATTCCTCTTTTTTCATTTGCAAACAACTAGAATTACACGCAGGCTATGATTTTAATGGAAAAAATATATGCATATAAAATCAATTTGTCATAAATTGTTTGGCAGTTTTTTTTTTCGTTTGTCATTGGGGACTTTTGACATTAATCTACAGTAGTTTTATATTAGCTGCGCGCCAATTATAATTTAACTAATATTACTCATAATACAATAAATTATGCAAATCTTTATGGCATTTTTAATGAGCTACAACAACAACAACAACAACAGTTGTTGGTCAAATTTTAATTTAATATATATATATATTAAAACAAGTCAGGCAGCTACAGTCGTACAACGTCTGTGGTAGACTCTGAACTAATCGGGGAAAGCAAAAAAAATAAAGCAAATATAAAACTAATTTAAAGCCAAATAAGCTTAAGCAATGTTCAACTCATTATCGTTCGTTCTTGGAAGAGAGCAGCAATAGTGAGTGAACGCGCAAGAGCGAAAGGGAAAACAAACAACCGTTACTTTTTTTGCGCGTTGCTGTGTATACACGTATAACTGTAACTGTACAGCGCGCGCGCGTCTGTTTTTACTGAGATGATGCTTATTATGAAAACTATGCTGACAAATCAATTGGTGGTTAAAAACGCGTCTTGTGCATATTTCTTGCTTTTATAAAATTTTAAAAACATAAAAATTTTGTTTGGGATGCACCGAGATTCCGAACCGCAGACCTCTCACACGCAAATCGTACGTCCTATGGCTTGAGCCACCGCCTTACATGCTGCGCAGTCGGCAACGTCAATACATATACAGCACGAGTTTTTGCATTTGTCATATATATACATATATGTATACGAATTTCTAACGAAATTTGGTTATTGCTTTCTTTTAAATTCTTAACATTTTCTGACAAATAAGGCAAAATTAATAATATATGTATATATAAAATGAAAGTAATTAATTTAAAATTATTAAAAAATGTAATTTGGAATTGTCAGCAGTGGGATTCGAACTCGCGCCTGTGGGGCAATTTTGGCCGCAGAGGTGCCATGAAAATGGTGATCATTTATTCTAATATCTTCTATGTTTATGATCCGATCGTGCTAAAATTTTCAGAAAACGTCCGCTATGGGACATTCTCCATATGTGCCAAATCTGAATTAAATCTAAAGTCGGTAGCTTCAGTTATACGTTTTTTTTCGATTTGCGGGGGCGGAAGGGGCGTGGCAAAAATCTAAAACAAACTTGATCTGCCTGCAAACAATACACGTGTTGTCACCAAATTTGGTTACTCTAGCTCTTATAGTCTCTGAGATCTAGGTGTTCATACAGACGGACAGACGGACAGACGGACAGACGGACATGGCTATATCGTCTCGGCTGTTGATGCTGATCAAGAATATATATACTTTATAGGGTCTGCCACGCCTCCTTCTGCCTGTTACGCACATTTCGCCTTCGTCAAACCTAATAGACTTTGAACTTTTAGTTCAGAGTCTAAAAGAAATTTGTTTTATTGTTACACATAATTTTGTTAAATTTATGAAGCGAAAAGTGAGTGGGACTTTTCCAAGGAAAAGCTGCGCCTTTTCACTGTCAATTAGAGCATCTTGGCTGGCTTAGGCTGCGCCCATCAGTTTAAACCGCAGCGCAATTAAAACATAAAAGTCACTCATACGTCATGTAGGCAAGGCGTGTGCGTGTGAGTGTGAGTGTGTGCGTGTGAGTGTGTGTGTGCGTGTGCGTGTGTGTGCGTGGGTGTGTGTGTACGCATTAATAGCATTTGTGCACAGCGTGAGTTATGTTTAATGTGTGACGCATGTCTCGACAGCCTGCCAGTCCACACAGTGTCGTCCCCACAGTGGCGTCCTCCCTCTGTGGTCAGACAACAAAAGTGTTGCCTACTTTTCAGGGCTCACTTACAATGGGCAAACCAATTAGCTTAGCTTAGAAATATGAACAGCACGTAAACACTTAAGATATGTTATTTATAAATTTTAAAAATTGAAAGCACATATTCTATTGTATTTATAAATATTAATAATTACTGGAAAATGTAATTATTTTTATTTGAAAACCATTTTCATCCACAGTCCCATGTATGTTTTATTATTTCATTTGTGAAGAAGTTGTGTTTGTTTGTTTATTTGTAATAAAAACAATACACACACTGACACACACACACTCGCAGACATGTACAAAACAGAGCGCATGTTGCCATGTATTCAAATGTTATGTTGTTGTTGTTGTGTTTGTGTTTGTGTTTGCCTTCGCCTTACAACGGAATATAATTTGCGCCTTTTTTACGCCCCTGACAACGAGCTGGGTGCGCAGGGTGGACAGACGCTTGGTGTGGGGGTGCGGTAGCGAAAGGAAACCGGAGCAACAACTTCTTTCACTTCCGCTATGCGACGACACTTTTGCTACTGCTACAGCAACTGTGAGCGTGAGCATGTGTGTGTGTTACTCTGTCTGTACGTGTGTGTGTTTAACTATGTAAATGTGTAAAATTGCTACGCGCCGTATGAAAATTCCCACACGTGAGGTAGGCAGTGGGGGTGGGGAGTGGCACGTTTGGGGGCTTGGGGATATGACGCTGTTTGCTTTTTGTTATTATTATTTCTTCAGCTCGCCTCGCAGGCACTCAACGTCAACGTCATCGTCACTGTTGCTGCCTCAGTTGCTATTGTTGTTGTCGTTGTTGTTGTTGCTTTATTCCCTATTGTTTTTCCTTCTTTTTTTTGTATTATTATTATTATTGTTGCCGCTGCCTTTACAAAGCAAATATGAACGTCGCGCCGTGAGCTAAATATGTTGTTACTTCTTCTACTTTCTTTCTGTTTTGTTTTTGTTTTTGTTTTTATATTTATATTTTTATTTTGTTTTTTTATTTTTTCGGAGAACGTGTCTCTAGCTGAAAGGAAAAGCCCTGGCAGTGGCATCGTTGCTGCCACAGCTGCCACAGCCGCCTTAGCTGCTGCCACAGTTACCTCAGCTACCTCAGCTGCGTCTTTTGTTATTTGTTGCCCGTGCTGCACATCAAATGTATTTAAGACACGCGCTGACTTGTCGACTGCGACGTTGATCCTGTTGCCAAAGGTAAGCCAAAGCGGCTTAGGTCTCAGCTTGTCAGGCTGCATTGCAGTTTCCAGTTTTGCCATTGCAGTTCTGCCGTTGCACGCACTGCAGTGCCACAGCGCCGCAGCAGAAAGTTCAACAGTCGTGAGAGTTCTTACTGCTAGACTATTATTTGTTTGCTTGAGCGCTATTTTTGCTCTTACATTACAGAATGCAAACAAAAGGGGGAGCCCAAGCTCAGGCTCAGGCTCAGGCTCTGGCTTTCGCTCCGGCTCAGGCAATGGCAACAGTAAAAGCAAAGACAAACAGCTGAACAGCAGACGTGGCACAACTGAAATCCCTTGAGGAAGTCGCTGGCACAAAGGGCTCCACAAACAACGGCAACAACAGCCAAACCAAAAACCATTATAATGCTGCAAAAAAATATTTAAAAAAGCAAAGAAAAAACTAGAAAAAATAGCAAAAACTGTTGGCTGTGAGCTGCCACGCCCACATGCTGACAACAAACAACGCGCCATGTTTCAAAATTCATTTATTACAATTGCGAGGCAAGTGTAGGAAGCGAGTGTGCGAGTGTGTGGGTGTGTGGGTGTGTGTGTGGGTGTGTGGGTGTGTGGGTGTGTAGGAGTCACTGTCAGCTCATCAACCCTCTCTCTCTCTCTCCCGCACACTCGCTGACTCTTTATCATGTTGTAGCCCCAAAAAATGACGAGGCAAAGCCCTCTCAGCTCTTCCCTTCACCGCCCACTAAAAACGCTGCGGGGCGCCATCAAAATGCTGGCGAAGTGTGTAGATTGTCTAAGTGTAGAAATTGCATAATATTTCTCAACACACACACACACACACGCACATACATAGATCCAAGAGTTGTGGCAGTCTTAACAATCACATATCGGGTTAAGCGCGCGACTTGCCAGAGACAATATTTAAGCAGACAGAGAAAGAGGGAGAGTGCAAGACGACTAGCATATACCCTGTTTTTAAATAAGCTTAAGCTATTGAGTAATTGTATTTGATTTCTATTAATATAAACTGTAATTTAACTGTTTATATTTGTATATTTCTGTATTATGCAAAACAAAGAAGCTGAAACTGAATTCCTCTCTTTTGTCAGACTTTATTTTTATAAATATAAATATTTATCTATGTTCTAATTAAGATGAACAACTGCAGAAAATATTTTAAATAATTAAATTAATTAATAAAACTTCAATTGAACCAATAAATAATAAATCAAATTCAATAACAAAATATATACTTTTCTTAAGTTATAAATTTTAGTTGAAGTTAATTCATATAATAACTTTATCTTAGAATTTAAGACTTTAACTTCATTTAATATATTTTAAGAGCACAATTAACAAAATTAATTAATTTTGTAAATAAAGCCAATTCGACGACTTCAGTTAATATTATATACTATTAATATTATATAAACTCAAGATTAACTAGAAAACTTATTTGAAATATATTTAGAACATTTTTAGAACATAGCTGAATTTAATAAAAATTTGATTGCAAATGACAGATTTCATTTCTTCAGAGTTTCTTTTCTATTAATTTAAAACTATAACTCCAAATTTGCAGTAAAACTAAAATCAAACTACCCATTCTTGGCACTATCTACAGGGTAACAAATGGCAACGCTGCGAGCGCTGGGCCATAATCAGACGACAACGGGAATGACAACGACAACGACAACGACGAGCAGGGCGTGTCGACGGCAGAAAGTAAAGAGAGAGTAAATCAAGCAAAGGGAGGAGGTGATGGTGGTTCACGAGACGGGGGGAAGAGGTTACAAACAGTTGAAGGACGAAATTGCAGTAAAAAAGGCAACTCAAGTGCGCCGTCTTAAATGAGGAAAGTTTAATGCTTTCATAAGCATAACAAATACTAAGACAAAACTCCCGCGACTCCCTCTGTCTGTCTTGCTGTCCGTCTGTCCCACCGTTCGTCTGTCCCTCCGTTTGCGTCGTGTTGCTGCGACCAAGTGAGAAATAGACGCTGCGTGAAGCCTTCCGCATATCTTGGCGTTTTATGCCCCGTTATCCTTTCCCTGCCATTCGCATCCTGCCTGGAGGTGCTGCTGCTGCAGCAGGTATTTCCAGCTGCTATAAAAATCAAGAGTTTGTTGTCTTTGCTGCGAGGCAATATTTTCCTTTTGCCTTTTGCATTTCATTGCCTCGCGTCTCCCTTTTTTTTTGTTGTTGTTTTTGCAATGAAAGTGCACAAGTTTTGCGTTTAATGGGTCATTTGTCTTTTTTTTATAGGGTATCCAGCCGTAGGAGGGAGGCATAGGCACTTGAGGGTAGCAGCATTGCGGGCTCGTTGATTAACAAATAGACTGCATATAGCACAAAATTAAATATTGTTATGGAAATGTGGAAATGTGGAAATGGCGTTCTATGCCCAAGTATGTGGTGTACTTAAGCAATGTTTACTGTGATCTAACTTTATGATAAGTCTGCGTTTAATTTGCTCAACTTTAACTGCAAACATTTTACTACAATTCTAGCTTTAATAAAGTTAATTTAACTGTGTTTACATTTAGTTAAAAAATGCTTTAAATATTATTTACATTTATTATTATTTATTTTTATTTATTTTTATTCTTTAGTTTGCAAGTTTTATTCATTATTTTTATATATTATTTTATAATTGCAAATGCACAAAATGAATTTTACTACAATTCTAGCTTTAATAAAGTTAATTTAACTGAGTTTACATTTAGTTTAAAATTGCTTAAATATTATTTACATTTTGCATTTATTTTTATTCTTTAGCTTGCAAGTTTTATTCATTATTTTTATATATTATTTTATAATTGAAAATGCACAAAATGAATTATGCAATTGCAAATTTGTTACTTCAATTACTGATTGCAATCGACGTTCAATTAATTATATATATTTAACTCGTTACACAATTTGATTTTTACACAAATTGAGTTAAGCTTGAAAGCGGATTCAAAGATTTGCAATTCATATGGCAGATTGGCAGTTTGAATTGAGGTAGAAACCATGTTGGCAAGTCTAATGGTTTGCAACGGCTGGCCAAAATGTAATGTCGGCTTTTGGCCAGCCATTTTGGCCACAATTAAACTAACGCAAATTATGTGGCGCATAAAAAATGCGGCAAAAGAATGAAAATTATGTTCTCAAGTAAAAATTAAAGCGAGCTTAACGAGCGCCACTCAAAAAAAAGTAAAGAAAAAGGGAGCAGAAAAGGCAGCAACAACAACAACAACAACTACAACAACAAGTGGAGCAAAAGCAGCCAACGGAATTGATGCAGCTGGCAAAAAGACAGACGCAATGGCCATTAAAATGCACAGAAGGAGCTGAGCAGAGCAAGCTGAACAAGCACAAGGAGCACAAGGAGCACAAGCAGCTCACAGTGGTAACAGGATATGCGACGTAGACACGAGAAGAGGTGTACGATGGCGGGGAGCGGAGGCAAAATGTGAAATGGATATTAAAAATACACGCAGCAAAGAGCAACGAAATAATCATAATTTCTGCTAATAAATTTTATATATTACTATACCACTGACCGCTGTCCACTTCCCCCTGCCACTGCCACTTCCCCCTGCCACTTTCCCCTGCCTCTATTCCCCCTTGCCTCTAACCACTGTCCAATTGGCCATCATCTAGCCCAGCTGGAGATGTGGCTACGAACTACGCGCTGAGTCTCTCTCTGTGTGTCGGTGGGTGTGTGTGTGTGTGTGTGTGTGTGTGTGTGTGTCTGTGTGTGTGTGAGGAGTGCCATAATTTTCTCGCTGAATCGGCTGGAATTGAAGCTGGTGATGGCGATGGCGATGGTAATGTGGCCGCTTATGTGGTCATAAAATTTGAAGAGTTCTCTCAAGGAGCACAAGGAGCACAAGGCAGCTCGCGCAGCATGTGTACACGGGCAACAAGGATAAATGCTAGACACAGGCATTTCATGTATGTATAAGTACATATAGAATGAAAAGAGGAAGAAAAACTGCAACTAGAGTTTCCCTTTTGAAGCTTTTACACTGCACAACAAAAACCAAAAAAACCCAAAAACCAAAAAAGAAAGAAAAAAACTCTGCACAAAATTAACTCGCACATACAAAAGTGAAGGCAACATGAAACGCACTGGCAACCAAATGAGCACAACAACAACAACAACAACAACTAGAACAACAACTACAACAACAAGAAGAACAAGCGTAAACAAAGCTGTGTGTCTTAATTAGGTTTATGCAGTAAACTCGGAATTCTCGAAATAAATTCAAAACATTAAAGCAACGACAGCTTTAAAGTTGAGCTCAAAAATATATACGAGTTAAGTTTGAGGACAATGACAATTGCTGTTTTTTATGCTCAACATTTAAATTTTTATTAATATTACGTGTATAGTTTAAAGTTCTCTAGCAGAAGAGTTATCGTAAAAATTAAAAAAAGTTCAGCAGATTAATAACTATTTACTTGAAAGTACGCAATAAATTTAGCAAAAAATTAGCAGCAAATAAATTAAATTAAAGCAATAAGAAATTGTTTTGCTTGAGAATATTGACGTCTTATGCAATCAAAGTATGAATATGGGGAATATAAATGAAGTCGACAAATATTAAAATAAGTTATAGAAGAATAAGGCATGGAACAAATTCCATGAAATTGAAAAGAAATTCAGAAAAAGTTAAGTTAAGAAAATTCTATAGAAGCGTAAATACTTTTAGAGACCTCAACATATTTTGCCTTTATTGTATGAGAAATGTAAGTAAACAGTTTGAAAAATAATGTAAAAGTTTAAATACTTCTTCTTCATTTTAAATAATCATAGCAAAGCTAGCAAACAAAGTGTAATTGTTGAAGAATATTAGAGAAATTATTTTGGCTAATTCAAAGTGATTTTTCTCAATTAAATTTGCTTTAACTAAATCTCTCAACGGCAAGAAGACTCAAACGCATATTTATCGGTCAACTCACTTTCAGGAAAATCAAACCACATTTAAATAACTCATCAAACTTGTGTCTATTTATCATGTTAAGGACAGAAGAAGATCAATTTAGATCTGCTGTCATCCTGAACACCCTTTAGCTCAGGCAAACTCTCATTTTCCTCTCAAGTCTTCTCATTATAGCAAATTATGTCTTCATCAACATTCGTCAAAATTCAATTTATTATTCATAAAAAAAAGAAGAAAATTAATATTAACTAAGCAAAATTGTTTAATGTCTTTAGAACTCTAAAATAAGTTTAAAAAAATTAAATGATAAAAAGATTTTCCAGTATAACAAAATAAAGTTGAGTTTAAAATAACTTAAGTGTTCTTTACAACTCTTCAATAATAGCAAAATAATTAGTTTAATAAGAACTCTTCAATAATAGCCAAATAATTAGTTTAATTAGAACTCTTCAATAATAGCAAAATAATTAGTTCACTTAGTTCTAACATGATCCTACATGAATACAAATTAAACAAATGAATAAAAATCAAAATAAAAGAAGCAAATTTTGGCATTGTCTTTAGAACTATTAAACAATATTCAAGCAACTAAATAAATAACTAAATTTCTAAAAACATTTTACGTGATTAAAATATAGGAGAGTTAAATCAATAGTTTAATTGTGTTTATCTTCAACTTTAAGCTTAAATAAATGCATAAGAAATGCAGGACAAAAAGGGATTCTCAGTTATTCATAGTGGAGCACAGATCACGTAAATGCCACGCATAAACTAGACTCTCTTTGGTGTGTGTGTGTGTGTGTGTGTGTGTCTACAAAATGTTACGTTTCATAAATTCCGTTGCTTTAATTACAAATTTGACTTGGCTGCTGCACAAACGGAGACCGGGCAATGAGCCAACAGCCCGTCAGGAATAAAGCGGCAAATGCCATGTCGTTATAGAGTGAACACACACACTTACAGAGAGAGAGAGAGAGGAGAGAGAGAGAGAGGGAGATACTCATGTTACCACCCACATGAATGAGGCATGCAGCAGTGTGTCCGTCCCGGGGCAGAAGTGACTTCTCAGGCGTTCACTCTAACGGCATGTAATTAGTGTGGCTCTATTAAAAGGCAACGCCTGCCAGACGGCGGCTTCATCGACAGTGGGCGGAGAGAGACAGAGAGTGAAAGAGAGAGCGAGAGAGAGCGAGAGGGAGCGAGTGATAGGGGGAAAAGCTCATGCTTACCGCTTTTTGCTACTTTCATGGAAATTAGTATTTTAATGTATGCTAAGCGAGCCATTATCCCGGCCATGTCCCTAGCTGATGCTCGTAACTCACTGCAATTGGCCAAAACGAGCAATGCCATTCACTTGACTAGGCTAACGCTCACTCTCTCCCACACTCTCTCTCTCTCTCTTTCGCTCTCTCGCTGTCTTGATGTCTTGGCCAGCTGTTGCTGTAAATGAAAACATTCTATGAGCATACAGCTTGTGCTTGCTTTAGGCCACATTAATGCATTCAAGTCATTATAAATAACATTCAATTAGCTGTTGCTCTGGCTAACCTGTCTAATCTCTAAACGTCTTCATTTTGGCCAGCAGCTAAACACGTTTAGAGCAATTGCTTTGTAATTGACTGACTCAACTGAATGTTGGGCGTGACAGTTGCCATTGGCAATTGGCAATTGGCAATATCAACGATTGCGCTTTGTTCAATTGGCCCAAAGCAGCTACATAACTGTATGACACATTTGAAGCACATTTGTTTTGATTGTTCGGGCAGACAACTTTAGCATCTAATCAATTCAGATTTAAGGCAACATAAGAGATATTTTCATAGTGCCATTATGCTTGGCAGCTCTCATTTATCAGTGCACAGAACAAAAACTGCACAAGAGCAAAATTCAAGGGGGATACTAAAAGGAAGAAGAAGAATTGACTAAAAAATATGCGAAGCACTTTTTCTATTCTTGTGTGTTTTGCTTTTTGCCAATTTATGACAAGTAGCAAACAACAGCAACAACAAAAACAACAGCAACAAATGCTACAAATGCAACAAATGCTACAGCAAAGGGGGAATGTGCACAGCAGTTGCCTGTCTCGCACAGCAGTTGCTCCTCTCTCTCTCTCTCTCTCTCTCTCTCTCTGTCTCTCTCTCTGTCTCTCTCTCTCTCTCTCTCCTTGTGTCGCTCTTTTTGAAGATGCAACAAAGTAAAAGATGCAGAACCAAAGATAAGCTAAGCAAAAATGCCAGCCAGAAGAGCGGAAAGTTCTTGGTAAGTGTATAAGTTACGCTAAATGAAATATTTATGAAAATTGCACACACAAAAGCGAAAAGGAAAGAGAGAGTGCAAGAGAGAGAGAGAGAGAGAGAGTGTAGGTACAGTTATCGGACAATATGCATCTCGATTTATACGCATATGCAAACAAAAGTCCATATGATAATGGCAGCACGCCACTGAGCTCAGCTGTTGCCTGGCTTTGCATGCAGCACGAAACTAATAAAAACAATTTTATTTATTGGCCAAAAAGGGTTGGCCGAGGGGGGAGGCTAGCAATGTATGGCAAACAAGTGCCAAAGACAGGCGGCAAAACAAAAATTATGGACACTTGACAGCTTTGAGCTTTGAGTTAGTTGTTGCCATTGCAGTTGCAGTTGCAGTGGCAGTTGAGGCAATTGGCAAATAGCTGTCAATATTTAAAATACGTTAAGCAGACAGAGAGAGAGAGAGAGAGAGTGGGTAAAAGAGAGAGAGAGAGAGAGAGAGAGAGAGTGGGGAGCAGACTGCGACATCCAGCAAATGTCAACACATGGATGCAGCAACTGCGACCCTGACTGGCCACGCTTCGTTTGCTCGAGTCGAGTCGAGTCGCCTCGACTCAGCGCTGTCTCCGGCAGATAAGCAAAGCTGCCACAGCAGCAGCGGCAGCAGCAGCAGCTGAAAGATGTTGCAGATAGCAAAACGCAGTGAAAAATGTTGAATGGCTGTATGAGTAAATAGAGAAGGGGGTAAGGAGCAGGCAAAGGCAAAGGCACAGGCACAGGCAAACGCAACTTTGGGTCTTTCATATAAATCGCTCAAACGAGTCCAAGTGGCAAAAAAAGAAAGAAAAAGAAAAAAAAACGAGAAAAAGAAGGAAAAACTCTGACACAAACTGTGGCATAAACCAGACTAAGAAGCAGCAGCTCTAGCTGATGCCAGATAATTTCCAGCTACGCTGCGATTCATTACTGAAATTGTACGCATAAGAAAATTTTTGCAGAATGTCAAGTGAAAATGAAAATGGAAATGAACATGAAAATGAGAGGCCAAAAAGAAAAGTAAATAAAATACAAATTTATTTGAAAATACACTCGTAATTCGCACTCGTAATGCTGTCAGACTGAAGTCTGTCTCGCTGCGTAGAAAAGAAGAAGAGAGGGGTGCTGTAAGGGGGGGGGGGGGGTTATTGCCACAAATCAATTTTAATTGATTTATGACTAAAGTGTTTTTTCGGTTGCAAGCTGCTTGGCATGTGCCCCAAGTGCCCAAATGCCACGGCTGCAGGATTGATTGACAGGCGTCAGTCGCGCGTTCTCTGTCTCTCTCTCTCTCTCTCTCTTGCTGTCTCTGTCTTTCTGTCCCTCTTTCTCTCTCTGTTTCTTTTAGCGGCTTAGCTCATCTGTGTGGTCGCTGCGACTTGCCTCCGCCACACTCTGTCTCTCTCTCTCACTCTCTCTCTCTCTCTCTTTCTGTTCCTCTTCGTTCCCCAACGTGGCTGCGGTTTGGTTCGCGGTCATGTTGTGTGTGTTGTGTGTGTGTTTGTGTGTTGCACTTGGCTCTGGCAGACTGATAGCTAGCTTGTGACTCCTAAAGTTGCACTCTTAATTGCACTTGAGTCGCATTTGGGGGTGTTGATACTTAACAGCCCACAAGAGGTGAGGCCACTAATGCACCACAAGTTATAGACTCTTAAGTGCGCTGGATTAGGCATTACCACACCCCCCTCTCTCTCTCTCTTTCCCTAAAACATAACTGTACATTGTAGAGTGCAATGTGCTGATAAGAACTGCAGGCAGTGCTAGCAACAACGTTAGATAGAGACTTACAAAATATATATATTTACAATATATCAAAGTGTTTCAAAGTTTCAGATTGCAGACTTGAAATATATGTGAATAATATGTTAGAATTATTATATATATAAATAATACAATAGACTTATTAAATAAAATATAAATTATTCTTAAATTAAAAACAATATAAAAGTTAATTAAAGAGTTTTATTCAACTATTTTTCTACAACTTAGTAAAGTTATTTTGCCAAGTCAAGGAACTAAGTGTTAATTACATTTTAACTTAAATCATTGGCCTTAAATTTTAAATTAATTGTATAATTAAGCTAGAGTTAAAATTCTTTTACATAAAAATTAATTGTTAAACTATTTCCCAAGTCTTTTTGCTTGCTTTTCTTACAAGAAAACATTTCCTCATTTACAAATAATCGAATAATGAAATAATAAATAATATTAAGTATACAAATATTTTCTTAAGCTCACTGCAAAGTGAATCATTTAGTTACAAAATTGTCCCAATTATTTATATTGCTATTGAAATTGCTATTTATATATCTATTAACTACACTTTTGCTGTGTAAAGCAATCATTTTTGTTAAGTTAAACCACAACAATGAAATATTTTAAATATTATTTACGCATTTTGCATAAATAAATATACCTAATCTCAGCAGAAAGAAAATAAATAAATATAAATTACTTAGATATTCACATAATATATATTCATGAGTTTGAATATATTCAACACAGAAAAGAAGAGGCAAATGAATTCAAGGAATTTAAGAAATGTATTTTATTGAATGCTGGCATAAATAAATAAATGGGCAAATAAACTAATTAATTTGTAAACTACTCAAGCACTGTCAATGCGAATCTTAGGGCAAGTCTCAGACTTGGTCTTGGCTAAGTTAGGCTGTGTAGAGAATGGAAAGGGGGAGGGGACATGTTAACTTTGTTGACAACACAAATTAACACTCATCAAAGTTTCTGTGCGGCAAACAAAATGTGAGTGAGAGAAACTTCAACATAAACAACAACAACAACAACAATACGATTTGCTGTGCATATTTGCCCTCTTTGCTGTGGACTGAGAGGGGGGAAGTGACAGCGGCAGCTTTTTGGGACCAAACATTTACTTACAGCAATTGCAATTTTGTCTAATTGACGCATTTCGTGGCTGACAAGCAAGCCGCCAAGTACCACAATGCACAACATGCGTGCGAGTGGCATGCAACTTGATTTTGGCGGCACGGCCCAGCCCGGCCCGGCACTAACGAGTGTGCCACATGGCCGAAAGCAGTCGAAAAGCTGCAGCTAAAACTGCAACTGCAACTGCAACTGAGACTGAAACTCAAGCTGAAGCTGGCAAGCTGCAATTGAAACTGGACATGGCAGCAGAACTGGGATTGCAGCTGCGGCCGTGGCAAAGGGCCATGTGGGATTTGGGATTTGGGGAATTGGGAGCGGGGAGCGTGGAGCGGGGAGCGGGGAGCTGGCCACGTAGCTGGCAACTGTAATTGAAAATGTCTTACGCTTGTCGAACCGCAAGTCACATATACACACAAATACACACACAGTTACTTAGCTCAACACAAACACGAGAGAGAGAGAGAGAGAAAAATAGAAAGAGAGACAAACACCCAATGCTGAATGTCATTCCCTGGGCATTTGCCCTGAGCCGTAACAATGCAATTCGAGCTAAAGAAAAACGGGCACAAAAAAGTGAAAGAAGAGAGCAGAGAGGGACAGAGTGGGAGGCAGAGCGAAAGAGAGAGCGAGTGTGCGGCAGAAAGAGAGGTAAGAAAATGCCGCCATTGCGAAAAGCGAAAATGAGCGTAAAGCTCGAAATGACAAGCGGAGAGTCGACCCGTAGCCATAGCCATAGCCGTAGCCGGAGATGTAGATGCAGCTGAAGCAGAAGCAGAAGCAGAAGAAGAAGAAGAAGAAAGAGGAAGAAGGCAACGACTTTGCCAGGAGTCGTGCCACTTGCAGTGCTGCCAACTTGTTTATCTCGTGACTGCACACACACTGCGCTGCAACGGTTGCAATTCGAGCCAGCGACCCATTGCTTGCACTGTAATTGCTGCCTCCCCCCACTCACACACATACACACACACACACGCAAACAACAACAGCAACCACAACACAAACTAGCTGGGAGTTTGCTTTCGCCGAGCCTTGAGCGACTGAGCGCAGCTTTAGCAACTTCATTTGCAGTGCCTCGTTGCGTTGCATGCCCCATTCCATCATTCCATCACTCGAAAATTCCATCATTCTCTACGCTCGTTTCGTACTTCATTCCTCAATTTCTGTACTTGTTCTTTTATCTACTTTTTGCTGTCGTGTTGCTGCAGCAACATTTTGATGTCTCTTACTCGTGTTGTTGTTGTTTTGTTGCAGCGACGAGGTCAACTAGTTGACACTTTTGCACTGCCCCAAACTGTGCGTGCCACTCGCGTTCCTTGGCCCGCTTGGCAGTAGAGCAATTTCTTAGAATTAGTTGCCAAATGATTTTTATCTTATTAAACACATATTTCCCCATTCGAAATTGCAGCAGCTTCGGTCAGTTCAAAGTTCCTTTGCCAGATACAAAAAAAAAATTATTTGCTAATTAAACAACAAAGTCGCAACTGAAGTCATTGAAATATTTCATTTTCTTGCATTTTGTTGCTTTGTATAAATTGTTTAAAGTAAAGAAGTAGCTGCACTGCAAGTTACCCTGTGTTTAGCTCTACAACACTTGAATCTGCTCTTTAACTCTTGTAGCAGCCAAACTCATTGCACGAGATGACAGATAGATGGCGCTAGTGCTGCGTTTGACAGCTCAACATTTAATTGCATAACTTATGTGTCTCTTAGACAATTGTTATGCTATTTGCAGATTAGTTGGAGTCTACCAAAATTAAATATAAATTCTTAAAATTGAATATATTTTATAAATTATATATTTACAAAAATATTATAATATATTTACTAAATATTTTGTATACTAAAATAAACAGTTAAAATAAATAAAATAAACAGATAACTTTTGTGTTTATTAGACAATTGTTAAGCAATTTGCAGATTAGATGGAGACTTTCAAAATTAAATATAAATTCTTAAAACTAATATATTTTATAAATTAAATATTTACATAAATATTATTATATATTTACTAAATATTTTGTATACTAAAATAAACAGTTAAAATAAATAAAATAAACAGATAACTTTTGTGTTTATTAGACAATTGTTAAGCAATTTGCAGATTAGTTGGAGTCTATTAAAATTAAATATAAATTCTTAAAATTAATATATTTTATAAATTATATATTTACAAAAATATTTTAATATATTTACTAAATATTTTGTATAATAAAATAAACAGATAAAATAAACAGATAACTTTTGTGTCTCTTAGACATTTGTTATGCAATTTTTAGATTAGATAGAGTCTTTCAAAATTAAATATAAATTCTTAAAATGAATATAGTTTACAAATTATATATTTACAAAAATATTATAATATATTTACTAAATATTTTGTATACTAAAATAAACAGATAAAAAGTTAAAATTTTCTCTATAAAAACTTAAGCAAATTGTTTACTTTAAGTGTTTTAAAATGTAATTAACCCAAAAACACATTTATCTACAGCAAACAGCAGTTGAATTAGCGATGAAAGAGAATAGCTAGTTGTTAATTTAAATGAATTGAAAATTCCTTTGATTGCCAGTTATTGTTTTAAGCGTTTAATTAACTCAAACTTCAACTTAACTTCAGCGCAGCAAAGAATCATAGTTAAATATGGCAAACACGCACACACAACAACAACAACAACAAGAAGAGCTACAACAACAACTAATGCCAACCACAATTGTTGTAAAATATTCACTATTTCCAAAGAAAATCATAATTTATTATTAATTGACTGCGGCGCTGCACAAGGGTTAAGAACTGTGCCTAGGGGAATGTGTGTGTGTGTGTGTGTGTGTGTGTGTGGGTGTGTTTAGTCATGGGGGGCATTGTGTGGCCAAACATGCGATGCGACTTACTGGCAACATTACGCCCGCTGAACATTTCAATTAAGGCCGAGACGAGCGACAACAAAACATATTGATAAAATCACAATCAAATACAAATAAAACAGAAATTGCACATAAAAATGAACGCAATTTAACAGCTGTATTTCGCCTGGCGAGATGAGCTGGTGATTGTGGGTGAGACGGGGGAGATGGGAAGGGGGGTTTTGGCATTGGGTGTGTTTGGTAACCCACAAAGGGGAAGTGGCTATGTGGGGCACATTGGTAGTTGGTAGTTGGTAGTTGCGTGTGAAAATGAAACAATGACATGACCACAGAAGCCATGACAGACAGACAGAGAGGATGAGAGAGAAGGGGAGAGAGAGAGAGAGAGGGAAAGAGACAGACAGACAGTTAGTTCAGAGCAGGCCTACAGCAACAACTACTGCTAAACTAACAAAAGTTTAATGCCCATGAAAATGGCATACGCAGACAAGTAGCAGCGAGAGAAGGGTGTCCGGATGGAGGGGGGATTTGAAAACAGCATAGAGAATTGACATTTGCGCTAAAAATGCGGAAAATGGGGGAAAATGGGAAAATGCGATGCCGTTTGCCAGATGCGTTGACCAGACAAAGTCAATAATTGCAGCTAGACGAGAGTTGCGTGACATTACAACGCGCGCGGGGGGGTGTGCGGGAGGAAGGGGAGAGGAGAGGCAGGGATAAGGACAATAAGCAAACAGAGCAAAACAAACACACACTGCATTATGTATAGTTTGTAATCGTTTTTCGATTTAATAGACCAAACTCAGCCCAAAGGGGTTGCGACTTCAGTTTTGGCTGAAGCACCCCAAGGGGGCGAATCGAGGGGGAGCGTTAGGAAATTGCGGTAAATGGAAATGTCCGTTGCAGAGGAGGCACACACACTCACACACACACACATACACACACAAAAAGGCAGCAGCAGCGTGTGCGTGCCAGCGCCAGGAAGTGCCAGGATATGCCAGGATATGCCAGGCCAGGACATGCAGGCGTGGCCGACACCAAGCAGGCGCTTGGTCCTCCCCCTCCCACCCGAAAAATGCTCCATGGGGACACCATTTTGGGCCTTAAATGAGTTTTGCGACTGACAGGCGTACAACACGAGCAACACGAACAACTTGAACAACCACCCGAAATACCCATAATACACACAGAACTAGTTCCACTTTCCGGTTCCAGTTTCAGTTCCAGTTCCAATTTCAGTTATGAGTACGCTTCGCTGGCAACGCTTTTGCTTTTGAACTGCTGTCAACGTAATCCGCACGCGCCCAAAATAAATAAAAACTGCAATTAAAGCGTATTGACCATGAGAATTTTATAATTGAATTACCAAATGCGTCCAATGAGTGGGAGGAGTGGGAGGAGTGGGAGGAGTGGTAGGAGTGGGTCCAACTAAGCCAAGTAGCTGCCACACAAAAAGGGGTTGGCTCTGTGGCAGACAGACGCAGTCGGACGACCCAAATGTCGTAACGCACTCAAGCGTAACTTCTGACCAAAGGTCAAGCCGAAGCAGAAGGTCAGCAATTAAATGCGCGCTGCGTGGGCCTCCACTCACTGGATGTAGGTATGTATGTAGGTATGTATGTATGTATATATGTATGTATATATGTATGTATGTATGTATGTATATATGCATGTAGCTATGTAGCTATGTAGCTATGTGGGCCGCGCTGAAGGCTTAATAAATAGCCCGAAAAGTTGACGATCCTGAGGGTGAGGGCGAGGGTGAGGGCGAGGGTGCGTTCAGCAGTTCTGATTGTTGACCAATGGTTTTTGCTCTCGAAATTTTGTGTCATCTTTAGCGCAAAGTAACCCCGCCGCTGACCCCCTGACCCGCTGACCCTTGCTCTGACGCTGGGTACATTGACCGACTGACAGTCGACTGAGCTGTAGAGCGAGAGCCTTTAATGCGCTTACAACAGATGTTTCTGTGGCAGCAACAGCAACAGCAGCAGCAGGTTTTAGGGATGTTCCTGCCAAAAGGGACAGCAGGGCTCAAACCAAATGCAAAAAGGCTAAATGAATTTTTCAGCTGTAAGTCAAATACGTGGGCTAAGAATACTTGTGGCATTAACGGTTTTGTTAAATTAATTTGGATTTTTTCTCTTTAGTTGGAAAAAGCTTAGAGTTAAGCTTTGTTTAGAGCTAAAAATAAAATATAATTAAGTTTAAATTTAGAATATATTAATAGATAACTTAAGAATATGAAAAATATTCTCAGATATGGAAATTATATAATACAATATATAATTAAGTATAAATTTAGAATATATTAATAGATAACTCAAGAATATGAGGAATATTCTCAGATATGGAAATTATATTATATGAATATTAGAAATAAAAATAAAATATAATTAAGTTTACATTTAGAATATATTAAGAGATAACTTAAGAATATGAAGAATATTCTCAGATATTGAAGATGTATGAAATATTTAAACTATATTTAAATAAAATTATATGAATATTAGAAATAAAAATAAAATATAATTAAGTTTAAATTTAGAATATATTAATAGATATCTCAGGAATATGAAGAATATTCTCAGTTATTGGAATTATATTATATGAATATTATAAATAACATATAATTAAGTTTAAATTTAGAATATATTAATAGATAACTCAAGGATATGCAGAATATTCTCAGTTATTGAAATTATATTATATGAATATTAGAAATTAAAATAAAATATAATTAAGTATAAATTTAGAATATATTAATAGATAACTCAAGAATATGAGGAATATTCTCAGATATGGAAATTATATTATATGAATATTAGAAATAAAAATAAAATATAATTAAGTATAAATTTAGAATATATTAATAGATAACTCAGGAATATGAAGAATATTCTCAGTTATTGGAATTATATTATATGAATATTATAAATAACATATAATTAAGTTTAAATTTAGAATATATTAATAGATAACTCAAGGATATGCAGAATATTCTCAGTTATTGAAATTATATTATATGAATATTAGAAATAAAAATAAAATATAATTAAGTATAAATTTAGAATATATTAATAGATAACTCAAGAATATGAAGAATTTTCTCAGTTATTGAAGATGTATGAAATATTTAAACTATTTTTAACAAATATTATATGAATATTAGAAATAAAAATAAAATATAATTAAGTACAAATTTAGAATATATTAATAGATAACTCAAGAATATGAAGAATTTTCTCAGTTATTGAAGATGTATTGCATATTTAAACTATATTTAAATAATATTATATGAATATTAGAAATAATGTTACATCAGTAAGTAGGATCAGTCGAGTAGGTGCGACAGCCTAATACTCTGTATCAGTCTCCTTAAGAAGAGAAATATTGATTATAGATATAAATAAATTAAAGCTCACAGCAGCAGCTTCATATTTTCATTGCTATTTGTTTCATTTGTAAATTGTATAAATTTGTAAATTTATACATAAGTAAATAACACTTCTGTTCTCTGTTATTTGCTGTCTCGTTCGCACACATGTGTTGGTTGTGAAGAGCAAAACTTAAGCGATTCAAGGACAATTGACTCAACTATTGATGCTGATCAATATATACTCTACACAATATATACTTCACAGGGTATATTACGCCTACTTCTGCCTGCTACATACATTTGCACAAAGCTATTCTAATCATTTTTGCTCATTTCTAAAGGGCGCAGGGTATAGAAACTATGATATGTTTTGATAATGAGATTATTTCTGCTAAAAATATTTATATAAATCGCAACAATGATAGCATCATATTTAAGTTAAAAATAAAGCAAATTTTAATATTATTAAATTGCTTGTTAATCTTATTAACATATCATCTGAAATGTGCAACCAATAGACTTATTAGAAATTAAATTTCCACTTCTTAATAACATAATTAATCATTATATTTATGAAAATATCCTTAATGTCGACTAATTTGCTCAGTTCTATTCCTGTACAGTTTTATGTGCGCTGTCGTTGGCCTTAATTACGTTTTATTTGACATCAATTAAGTAATAAATAAACTGTCTATGCTATTCATAGAAACAAGTCGATGTCTCTCGCTCTGCCTCTCGCTCTATGTCTCTCTCTCTCTCTCTCTTTTGTCTGTGTGCCTAGCGACGTATTTAGCCATGACAATGGGCCGTCAAATTGAGCTCAGCTTGATATTTATTAATAAAAATAGTAACATTTATTATTAGTATTATATTTAGTTAGCAGCTGTGCGACATGCGAGACTTGAGTTGTTTGTCTGGATGAGTCGATAGAAGCAGCAGCAGAAGGCGACAGGAAGGTGCAGCTGCTGCTGCTTGGTCAGGTAGACAAACACACAGACAGACAGACAGAGTCAGGTAGTAGGTGCAGCTAATCAATATAAACATCAATATATGGCCAAGGCAACCTAGCAGCAAAGGAGCAGCAAAGGACAATGCCCAGGCTTGACTGCACGTGCTAATAAATTCATTAAACATTCATGTGGAATGAGGAGAGAAGAGCGAAGAGAGAAGATGAAAGAGAGTGGGGGAGAGGCTCACAGCAAGTGCAGCGGCAATAAAACTATTAGCATAATGACAGCATTAGGCATTAGGAGAGGCAGCAGCACAGCTGACTGACACTGGGCCAAGTGCTGTTTGTCAGGAGCTGACATAAAAGGGCCGCGTTTGGGGGCCAAATTTGTAATGCTCAGATAAATTGTTATTTTATGTGCCATCGTAATAAGCGCATTATGAGACAGCAGAGCTAAAATGTCTGAGTGTGCGTGTGTGCGAGTGTGTGTGTGCCAATTCATACAGAAAACTACGCACGTCTTCATAGCACCAGGCTGAGTACGTTATTGAGATGAGAACGACAATGATGCCTTGGGGACATTGAACCCTACGATTTTCCTTTTTTTGGTGGCAAGAGTAAGTCGAAACTTGGCACGCGTGCCGAGGCCAAATGGAGCCATGTGGCCCAAAGGTGCAAAGGTGCAGACGTGGCGCAGACAAGCTGCCACGCAAGCTGCCTCGCAAGCTGCCTCGCCAGTTGCCCCGCTGCCACGCTTAAGCGCGCTGCATGCCACTCAAAATTATAAACATTTTTAAAACACTTTTTTGGCAGAGTGTTGAGAATTTATGGCCAAGGAGGAAAAGGAATAAAAAGAAAAACTCGTACGTGCTGCGGTCACGCATCAATTTCAAATGTAACCCATACACACACACACACACACACACACACACACACTCAGAGTCACACTCAGAGTCACAGTTAGAGTCACAGCGGCACAGGCAGATCAAGCAGCAGGTCCAGGCGTGCGTGAAAAGTAAGCAGCAGGACAGCATATACAACCACACACACTCACACACACACACCCACACACACACTTTATCCACTTAATAAAGTGTTTGTTTGCATCAACTCGAGTCCTTTTGGCAAGGCAACAAGGTCCACAGCAGCGCCAAATGACTGAATCCAGTTTTTGCTGTTCGTGTCACTTAAGCGACTTTGACATTTCAATTCTCTTCAGCTCTTCGGCTTTAGCCTCTGCCATTTAGTTTGTTTAAACAAACACAAACGTTGCAAGGCGAAATCAACTTCAGCTGTCAAGCGTGCCACAAGAGTTCTTAAAACAGTTGCGAAATATTTGTGCACACCTTGACTTTGATTGATTCCTTTTGATATAAACAGTTCATGAAAGCTAAAGATTTGAGTTGCTGCCACTGAGTGCAGGGTATTTGCTTGCCAAGCACAAGCAATTTACTTTAATTTTTCTTCTTTTGCTTTATATAATTAACAGAAAATGCTCAGCATGTAGCTAAACTTTGTAGACAATAATAATTGCCAGCTACTTTACACTTAATGCTGCCACAGAGTACAGGGAATTTGCTAGTCAAGTACAATGAATTTACTTTGGAATTCCTACTTTTAATTTATTTAATTAACAGAAAATGTTCAGCATGTAGCTAAACTTTGTAGACAATAATAATTGCCACCTACTTTACACTTAATACTGCCTGAATACAGGGTATTTGCTAGCCAAGCAAAATCAACTAATTTTGAATTTACTTATTTTACTTTACATAATTAACAGAAAATTATCAGCATGTAGCTAACATTACTTTACACTTTATGCTGCCACTGAGTACAGGGTATTTGCTAGTCAGGCATAAGCAACTTAACTTGATTTTTCTTCTTTTGCTATCAGAAATGATTAACCATTCAGCTAAACTTTGTAGCATAATAAATTATAGCTACTTTACACCTAATACTGCCACTGAGTACAGGGTATTTGCTAGCCAATCTTACGTAATTTACTTTGAATTTCCTTCTTTTGCTTTTAAATATTAACAAAAGTGATTTACCATTCAACTAAACTTTGTAGCATAATAAATTAAAGCTACTTTACATTTAATTACAGGGTATTTGTATGACAATAACTCTCTCCAAGTCAAAGGTCAATCAACTGAGCTAACACTAAATATATATTAATATATATACAAAGTTTTCTTATTCTCTTAACTGCAAATATTTCAAATATAAAAACAACAGGGTATTAACTAGCAACATACTCTCAATCTTTTGCGAATTTACTTATAAAAGTCTAAAATTTATGAGCTAGATTATGGTTCTTTAAATGATATGATATCAAATTTTTTCCCGGCAAACAGACTACAAACTACAGGGTATATACTGAGTGCGAGCACACTCGATTGATTTAAATTAGACTTGTGTGGGAAAATGTATTTTCACTTTAATAAGCCATATAGTTTGCAGTGCAAATTTTTTAGCCGCAGACGATTACACATCATTACAGGGTTGCGGTGCAGATTATGGTTCGGGTTCGGGTTTGGGTTTAGGTTCGGGTTTGGGTTTGGGTTCGGTTTCTGGTACAGGTTGTGTTTCAGGTCTCGTGTGGACTCAATTCGCTGGCATGCTCTGCAGTTTTATTTACATTAAAGCATCATCAACATGTTTATATCAACATCAAACTCATTTTACGCATCACCAAACTTTTCGTAATCCTTTGATCCGATGCAGGCAAAAAAAAGGGTTGCCACGGTAGCAAAAAAAATAAAAAAAAGAAACAGAAATGAAAAAAAAATTAAATAAAAATAAAAATAACGATGCAGAGGGAAAATCAAGGCAAGAGCTCATAAAAAGCTTGGCGCTTCCATTTCTTTTTTTCAGGCGAGAGGGGGAGGCAGACACGCAGACATATAGAGGAAGAGAGAGTGAAAGAGAGGAAGAGAGAGAGAGAGAGAGAGAGAAGAGAGATGGGGTAGGGCAAGGGCTAACACTGAAAAAGGTTTCATATGTCCTGATTGTTGCTGTTGCTTCAATTCTTGTTGCTGTTGTAGTAGTTGTTGTTGTTGCTGTTGTTGTTGTTGTTCATCTTGTTGTTGCTGTTGTTGTTGTTGTTATTGTCAACTCATTCGTGTAGCTGTAGCCAAGTAATATAAATCCCAAATAAATCTGTAAACTTTCAGAGTCGAGTGCTTGTTAATTTGAAATTTATACGAAAAAACAATTTAAACGCTTCAACCAAAACATTGTCCCTGAAAATGGAAACCCAAACTACGTGTCTATGTGTGTGAGTGTGTGTGTGTGTGTGTGTGTGTGTGTGTGTGCCTGAATTTATGACCTTGTGCAGGCCAATGACAGAAAGTTTATCTATTGAGGTAGGTCTACTTTCAGGCAATCTACACATTTAACACATTCACATCAATTCACATCAGTGTGAAAATTCGCAGAAAAAAAGTCGGGGGAAAAACACGCTAGAAATCCCCCCCAGGACATTCAGAACCTCCTCAAGCTAAGGTTGAGTAAATCTTGGATATTCCAGGTATTACTTGCGTGTATTTTTAGCATTTTTGCTAACAATGCTTAAGGCAACAAAATAAGAAACAGTATTCTCAAATAATGTCATATTTATGAAGTATTTTGTTATTAATCAACACTGGCAAAGGAAGTAGGTTGTAAATATTACATCTAAAATGTGTAAATATGTTTAACTGCAGCATTTAAGTATTTAAGTGTTAGCCAAGTGTTGACTCACCTAATCAGTGTTGGTTAGCGTATGCAGCACTTAACCAACACTGCCTTAAACTACAGCAAATATGAAAGAAACAATCTGATATATCAGATACATACAATAATATGCTGCTTAAGTTTTATTAATTACAGCAGCAGCATTGCTTAAAAATGGTTTAACCAACTGCCAACTGTTTGGGCATTAACCAACACTGTGTGAAGCCACAGCAATAGGGCAACACAGCAAAACAGCAGCTGAGCGCTGTCAATTAGCCAGCCTACCACCAAAGCTGCCAGTCTCTCTGCCATCCTGTCTGTCTCTATGTCTATCAGCTCTGTCTCTGTCTTGTCTGTCTGTCTGTCTGTCGTGTTTGCCAGTGTTGTGTCTGTTGCCATTCAGCTGACGCGGTTTTTAACCAACTAACAAACAATGTCAACGTCATAAAACCGCAGCCTCATTACGAAATATTTAATCATATTTAGCGTGGTTAAATGAAAAGCGCAAACGAGCCGAGGAGCTGCTTGATCCAGCAGCAAGGCAAAGGCAGCGCACAAGTTGTAAAAGGAGAGAGAAGGAGAGAGAGAGAGGGAGAGAGAGAAAGAGAGAGAGAGAGTTAAAACCGCAGCCACAATGTGAACAATACAAGAAGTGAAAACCTCAGCAGCCACATGCCACAGATATCACAGCTGCCTTGACTCTGCTACCCGTTAGGTAAATGTGACAAAATGGCAATATTTTCCACACACAAGAGCACAACAAGCTACAAAAGATACAAAGATGCACAGATACACGTTACACGCTATACAGTATCAGCTATACAGTTATACAGATAGATGCTCAGGTTGGTGAGTATTTGAAAATCCCCCGCCTTGTTACAGACAAAACTGTTTCATGTGGCGCTAACAGTATTTGCTATTTGGCAATAATATCAAATTGCACTTTTCTGCACACCCTCAAACACACACAAGCACACTCACACACACACACACATGCAGCTACAGTTAGAGCAGCCAGACAATTGGCATGTAGAAAAAGATACACAAATATCTAGCAAATACAAACAAATGTGCAAACACAAGTTGCAGGAGCACAAACCAAATACACGGCAAATGTGACAGGGAGAGAAGGACAGAGAGAGTGGGAGAGAGAGAGAGACAGTTAACGTAAGAGAGTGAGTGAGTTAGCGATACTGAGTGCGAGGGAAATGAAGTGACAACTGCAACTGCAACTGCAACTGTGCTGAACTAAAGGCGACATCGACAACGCCAACGACATCTCTCTGCAGCTCTCGATAGCTCTGCGGCTTCGTAAACATCATTTAAGTCTATTTGTGCATAGTGCAAAGCCACACAGATAGAGACAGAGACAGAGACAGAGCTACACGCAGCGTCTGTGAGAGTTGCAGACTCTCGCAAAATTTGTGCAACGTAGGCAAAAGTCGCTGTTCTGTTATTTGATATGCGCGGTTATTTGATAATAACAGCTGGCTGACAGATGGACAGACTGACTGACTGACGAACTGACTGCCTGCAGCAGCTACAGCATTCATAATAAATAGATCAAGCGATAGAGAGACAGAGAGAGAAGGGAACTGCCTCTGTCGCCATGGCATCAATCAAAAGTGCCACATTTGCCGTGTAGTTGGCTTTATCATCGTGTGTTTGCTGATGAGGCCAACTCAATTGTTTGCCAACTGATTGGCAAATGCAACTACAACTAATGTATCTAACAGATAGCTACATTAGCCATATGCAAACAATAACTACTTAGCGACCAAAGCTTGCCATAGTTTGTTTGCTGCTTGTAACTAAGACAAGCGCAGCTCAAGGCATTTAACTGGGCTTAAAGACTTAATAAGTTGGGCCTAGCAGCACAACAAGTTAAGCGACTACAAGTTAAAGTTTAATATACGTTAATAACAGCTAATAGCAATAATAGCTAAAAGCAAATCAAATTGAATTGACTGCAACTTAAAGTTGACCTTTTTAGACTCTGAACTAAAAGTTCACAGTCTATTAGGTTTGACGAAAGCGAAATGTGCGTAACAGGCAGAAGGAGGCGTGGCAGACCCTATAAAGTATATATATTCTTGATCAGCATCAACAGCCGAGACGATATAGCCATGTCCGTCTGACCGTCTGTCCGACTGTCCGTCTGTCCGTCTGTATGAACACCTAGATCTCAGAGACTATAAGAGCTAGAGTAACCAAATTTGGTGACAACACGTGTATAGTTTGCACGCAGATCAAGCTTGTTTTAGATTTTTGCCACGCCCCCTTCCGCCCCCGCAAATCGAAAAAAATGTATTACTGAAGCTACCGACTTTAGATTTGGCACATATGGAGGATGTCCCTTAGCGGACGTTTTCTCACGATCGGATCAAAAACATAGAAGATATTAAGGAATGAATGATCACCAGATTCATGGCAGCTGTGCGGCCAAAATTGCTTTAGCTAGAACAACAACAACCAGAAACACCGCAAAGGCGCGAGTTCGAATCCCACTGCTGACAATTCCAAATTACATTTTTTAATAATTATAAATTAATTAGTTTTATTTTATATATACATATATTATTAATTTTGCCTTATTTGTCAGAAAATGTTAAGAATTTAAAAGAAAGCAATAACCAAATTTTGTAAGAAATTCGTATATATATATATATATATATATATTTGACAAATGCAAAAACTCGTGCTGTAGTTCAGAGTCTCCCACAGTCGTACCCCGACTGTAGCTGTCTGACTTGTTCTTTTACAAAATACACAAAAGCGAAATAAAAGCGAAGCAAAGCAAAGAAGAAGAAGAAGATGTCAATTATTCGAGTTCTTTCATTGCCCAATTAATCTGCACAACAAAAAAAAAAACATTTTATTCTGTTATTTTATACGCTTAAATTGCAGAGATAAATATATAAATAATCTATTTAATTTGGTATTTGTAAAGTAAGTTGAATTTTTAAAAGCGAAAACTCAACATTTTAGTGGGTCAAGCTAAGTGAGTTGATGGAACGAAAAAGAGGGGGGGGTGTACGACAGGGGGGAGAGGAGAGCTAAGTTTCGATTCATGTTTGTGGCAATGTCAATTAAATTCAATTGAAATTAATTTAATGTTGTTATTGTTTTCATTTGTTTTTTTGTTGTTTTGTGAGACAACTCAAGCAAAGGCACTTTTGGGTTGCCGGCAACTACAAAAGCGAGGGAACGCAGTGAGGAGTGGCGAGTGATGAGGGGTGGTAGGGTTGGGGGGGTGGGTGAACAAATCAATGTGCTAGCTGAAAGTTGCACGTGCGTTCAGATGACTTGTTGGCTACCTGAAACTGGACACTTAATTAAATTGAGGTTTCTGGATGCGTTGGGGGAGGGGGGGGGGGGTAAGCAAGTTCGAGTTGTTATCCGAAAGCAAATTTCATTTGCACTTTTGTGTGGCTAAAGGGGGTATGGTGTATGAGGAAGAGGGGGAGGGGGTCCAACATTAGAAATGTATTTGGGCGAGTGAAGCTGGTAGCTAAATAATTCATGCTTGCCGCCACACGGCCTCAAAAGCAGCAACGATAATGTATCTGCTACATGGGGAGGCAAGGAAGGCAAGCAGCGGAGTATGTAGTGTGTGTGTGTGTGGCAGTGTGTGTGTGTGTGTAAGTGTATTTGGTGCTGTTCGCATTTCAATACTCTTCTTTATGCATTGGAAATTTGTGGTTTGTTTGTGCTCAAGAGCTTCAACACTTTCCCCGCTCTCAAACAAACACACACACACACACACACACACAGGCACACACACAGGCACACACTCAGACACACACACAGCGGCACACACATTCCGCATTCGTTTGTTTCAATCGATTGACATAGTTTAGTTCTAATGGATTTTCACGCCAGCGTTGACACAATTGCGGCAAGCAGCAGTGGCAGTAGATGTGGCAGCCACAGCAGCAGTCGTCGCACCGCAGTCTGTGCAACTTGAGTGTTAACGTTGTTTTTGTTTTTGTTATTGTTACCTTAGCCAGTAGACAGACAAAGATAAAGGGGAAGAGTGCGCTTACCTGCAATGAAAAGAAGAAAAGCATGAAAATTGCATTAAAGTTTCAGTTTCAATTTCAATTTCTATTTCAATTTTATTTTAAATATTTTACTTGTTTGCTCTCAGTGTCTCAGTGTCTCTAGCTCAGCTATCAATTGTCATAACTTACTTGAAGCCTAATTGCCAGAGATTATCAATAGGGCAGTGCGACCCCTAATCAAGACTCAAGACTGACTTCTTCGATTCGATTTCTATGAAATATTTGATATATTTATGTGAACATCTTCCTCTCCTTCTCTCTCTTTCTATCTCTCTCTCTCTGTTGTGTTTTTCAATTTTTAAATTTTTCCTGTCATTTTTCTGGCATTTGAGATTAAAGCTTGACGCACTTTGAATGCAATGCCACAACAAACAGTTATCAGCGCTGCGTTTGTTGTGCTCTTGCTTTAGTTTTAATTAAATATTCAAGTAAATGCACCCAAAATACAAAAGTTCATTCATTTAGAGACAGAAGAAGTTCGTCTCACTCTCATGCGCTCTCTCTCTCTCTCTCTCTGTCTCTTTCACTCTGCCTTTGTGGCGCTTTATCGCAGCTGTAATCTGTCAGCGCAGCAGAGACAACAGTTGAGTTGGGGAGTGAGAGGAGTGTGTGTTGTGGGGGGGGGCAAAGAAGTTGAGTGCCATTTGGGGGGCAGACAGGCAATGCGTGTGCTCTTGCAACTCTCAGCCGGGCGGTCTTCGTTGCCCATTGATGCAGCGCATGCAACAACAAGAAGAACAACAACAGGAACAGCAATGACAACAACAACAACAACTTCGTAAGAAGTGCAGCACAAGTGAAGTGCACTTGTTGTTGTTTCTGTCGTTGTCATGCTTCTTGTTGTTGTTGCTGTTCTTGTTGTTGTTGTGTTTAGTTATTAAAACTGACAGTTTTATTTGTCAGCTCCCCGCCTCCTGCAATTGCCGCTAGAGTTTAACTCGCTGTTGCTGTTGCAGTTGCAGTTGGACTTGGGGCAAGTCGCGGCATCCGAAATGCCTTATGACACTTTTATTTTGTTCTTCATTCTTGTTTTTGACATGTGTCATGTGAGTGCACGCATGTGTGCGTGTGTGTGTGTGTCTGTCTGGGTTGCATACAATCGATTTTTTGTTGTGCTGCATACGAAAATAACTCAACGTTTTCTTTTCTGTTTTTCCCCCCTTTTTTTTGGGGGAAAAGTTGTCAGCATTGTTTGCCGAAAAGTGTTGACAAATGCAATTGAAGTGCTTGAAAGTTGACATTGGCATTGCCAATCCGAAATCCGTTCAGTTTCAATTGATTTTCATATTTTGTTGAAATCCACAAAAAGAACTCGACACTTGATAGAGCAAATCAATTCAACTTAATCAAAGATAATTCTTTGGTTAACAATTTTTATATGAAAATGATTGCTTTAATTTATCAAAAGTGGAAACTGCTTAAACTAACTAATTTATGCTCTTCACACCTCATTAAAATACCAGATGAAATTTAAGAAATGAGCACAAATTTAATTGATATGCGCGACAACATAATTTAATAAATACAATTCCAGGCCAACAAATTAGTGACAGCGCTGTCCTAAATGTATTTAACTAATGAGCTGGCTGTTAAAATGGAAAGAACGATGGAAAGAAGGAAAGTTTATAAAAGAAAAATGAAGAAAAACTGAAGAGATTTTCGCACTTTGAGTTCAGCAAACAAATGTTAACAAATGAATCGTGTAATATTTGTTGTCGTCTGTCTATTTATGATAATTAAGGTATGACATTTTTATGATATTAATTAATTTGATGAGGGGGTAGAAGTGTGAAAAGAAATTGCCTCACATCACTCCCCACACATACGTTGTGTAACCCCCCTCCCTCTCCATCACCTCACACTGCTCAACTCTCCTCTTTAGTCTTCACTCACGCCTCAACGCCAACGCGCTTCTAATTTTGTCAACACTCGACGGATGCCGTCGACCACAAAAAAGTTAATAGGCCCTGGCATGACCCCAAAATGAAATGGGATAAAAGTGAGAAAAACAAAAACAAAACAAAAAAGAAAACGAAAACGAAAAACGAAAAAAAATATATAGATGAACGAACACAAAGCAAATGAAACGGGAACGAAAATGAGATTTTGAAGGTGAGAAAAGTGTTGTTGCTGCTCTTGCTGCTCCACTTAATGGAGCGGTGGGGAAATGGGGCTTTCCTTTGACTGTGGCATTAACACTGATCGTCAAGCATTTAAAATTGCAGCGGGGGCCGTCCCAGGTCATAAAACTGACAATAAACTATGCAGATCCCCATAAAAAATGCTAACCTATCTCTGGATGGCGCTCCTCAGGCTTATGCGCATTCTTCTAGCCATCTTCTTGACTCACTTGGCTGCAGTTCAAGCGTTAAATTGAACAACTAATTGGGAACCAGCATAGTCAAGATCTATGGTACATATCTATATATAAATAATTTACTTTTTAAAGTGTGTATTTTCACTGGGTTCATAGGGCTGACATCATTTGCTGGAAAATTAGTTTTCAATTTTAATTAAATTAAATAAGCAATAAAGTCTTAAGAAACTGTAGCAGTTTCCACAGTAAAGCAAAAGAGAGATCATCATACAAGAGAAATCATCTATTAGATTTTGTTAGCTTAAAGTTGCTGGATTAATAAGGGACAAAAGCAAATAGACAGTTGTTCTAACAAATTAAACAAATAATATTTAATGCAAGTAAAAGTGTTAACTTACTTAAAAGTTGTAAGAAAAGTTGTATACTTTATTTACTGCTTTATATGGCTTGAATTATCCGAGAGATTATGAAGTATAAATTGTGGTAATACATTTTCTATAAGATCAAGCAAGTAACTCGATTCTGGCATAGCCAGATCATTATATCATCATTATACATATCATTAGACATTTACTAAGTTTCCCAGCTCTAGCTTAGTTACTTGGCTAGTAATTTTCCTATAAGATCAATTAATTGTTGTAATTTCAAGTAATTTATTTGCAACAGTCCCAAAAGAGTTTTAAATCTATACAAGAAGTTGTCCATCAAATTTAAATAGCATTAGCTTGAATAATAATTGAGATCAATCAAAGTTATTATATTTTTCTGAAAGATCAATCAAGTAATTTGTTTTCAGTAGTCCCAAAAGAGTTCTAAATCTATACCAGAAGTTGTCTACTAAAATTAAGTAGCTTTAGCTTGAATAATCATATAGATCATAAAGTAAAAACTGCAATATTACTTCTCCTATTGGATCAGGTACATAGTTTGGCTTCAGCATAGCTAAAGAAGCTCTTAAGATATCCTAGAAGTTGTCTAGCAAATTTGATTAAACACACATTTCATAGAAGTACAAATTGATTTATTAATAGACTCTGTATATTTGTATAAGATGAAGCAACTTATTAGGTTTAAGGGTTCTCAAAAGAGTTAAAAAACTATACAAAAAGATGCCTACTATATTTCCTAACTCTGTTTTGAATAATCATTGTAAAGTGTTAAGAAATTTTTCTTATAGAGTCAGTACTTTTTTCTAGAAGATCAAGCTGATAATTTGTTTTCAGCATTCTCACAGAAGTTCTGAAGTTATCCTAGAAGTTGTCCAGCAAATTTTCTATCTTCAATTTGATTAAACACTTATTTCGTAGGAGCACAAATTGAGTTATTATTAGACTCTGTAGTTTTGTTTAAGATCAAACAATTACTAAGGTTTAAGTATTTCTAAAAGAGTTCAAAAACTATACAAAAAGTTGTCTACTATATTTCCTAACGCTGGTTTGAATAATCATTGTAAAGTGCTAACAGAGTCAGTATTCTCAAAGAAGTTCTTAAGATATCCTAGAAGTTGTCTTGCAAATTTTTCTATCTTCATTTTGATTAAACACTTATTTCGTAGGAGTACAAATTGAGTTATTATTAGACTCTGTATTTTTGTTTAATATCAAACAAGTAATAAGGTAATGATGTCAAATAAGGTAAGTAATAAAACAGTTTATAAACTATACAAAAAGTTGTTCACTAAGTTTTGTAGCTCTAGTTTGATTAATTATAGAGATCATAAAGTACAAACAGAGTGTCCACTTCTTCTATTTTGATGTAAGTAATTGAGTTTCAGCATTCCCAGAAGAGTTAACAGAAGATATACCAGAAGTTGTCTACATAATTCAGTAGCTCTAGCTTAAGCAATTGTAGAGAACTTGAAGTACTAAATGAGTAACTCCTTTTTCTCTAATAAGAAGTAAAGAATTTGGTTAGTTCTAAAACTAAACAAGAAGTTATCTATCAATATTTCTAGCATTGGCTTGATTACTCACTCAGTTCATGTACAGTTCAGTACTAACTGAGTTATTACACTTCTATAAGATGAAGCATTCCCAGAAGAGTTCTCCAAACTACACAAGTAGTTGTCTACTAAATTTCGTAGGTCTACAGTTAAAGAACTTCACAGCACACAAATCAAAGTACTTGAAGTAGTTGTTGAATTGTTTCTACTTGCGAATTTGTATACTCTAATCAAAATTCACTTTGCCACGCAGCTTTAAAATCAAATTTGTGTGCTGCTTCCATGTTCTTGGTTCCATTCCATGTGCCTTGTTCTTTGGGCCCGGCATATGTTTCACTGCAAGAATTATGTGGCGCAAAACTAATGCGGCAAATTTATGCGTTGTGAAAAAGTTTTTATTCTACTTCTTTCATTCTTAATTTTATTTTTTTTTTCTTTTTTTTTATTATTAGACTTGTAGGGCTTCTTGGGGGGCGGCTGGCAGCCACTGGCCAGCTGTGAGCCACTCAATTGGAGTGCTGGCCAGCTGTAAGACAGGCCCAACAATATATACATATATATATACTATTTTTTTTGAGGGGGAAGCTCTCTTCCCCCCTACCCCCTTTTCTTTGGTTTTCTTTTGCAAAATGAGGCGCAACGAAGCGTATGACAAACAGATTTTTCTCAAACGCAAATCCGTGCGCTGAAAAGAAAAGGCAAGAAAAAGTGTAGGAATTTCCATAAAATTAGAATAACAGCAGTGATTCTTTACGAAGCTAACCCCGCTACCCGACCCGCCCTCACTCCACTCACTCTCTCTCTCACTCCCAAAAAAAAGCGACAGACGACGGACACCAAAATTTATGAGCAGCACCAAAAATGTGTAAGGAAAAAAAAGAAGAAGAGAAAGAATGAAGAAAAAAAAACACAAAAAATGGAAAGAAAAGAAGTGCAGAAAAGAGACGGCAGATCGCTGCAACAGTCGGCACAAGAGCGAAAGAAACAGAAAGCACATTGAGTGTCGCCTCGAAAGAGACAAGAAAATTGTGTAAAAAATACAAATATATATAATTGAAGTTGAGGCAGCGACAGATTCTTTTGTGCACGCACGAGACGCGGGAAGGCGCAGGAGGGGATGTGTGTGTGTGTGTGTTGCGGGGAGGGGTGGTGCGAATTCCCCCCATAAAAAATGAGTGCTGTGCAAAACCCTTTTGCACCACGCCATGCTCAATGTTTAGTCATGGCGCCTCAACATTTTTGGCACTCCTCAACAGTTTGTGCCTGCGCTCCGCTCCCCACCACACACAGTCTCCCCTCTCTCTCACTCTCTCGCCCCTTCACTGTGGTATCATTTCATTTCTCGTCTTTTACGCTGCATTTTTCATGTTGTGCACGGGGGCAGTCGCGTCGCCAACTTACATTAAGTCATTTATCTTGATAGTTCCAGTTGTTGTTGCTGTTGTTTGTGTTTGCTTTTACTTTAATTCATTGTAAATGTAATTTTTTTCATTTCTTTTATATTTCTTTGCTTTTTGTTGTCATTTTGTTGCACAGACGGCGGCCAGAAAAATGCACAGCAGGCGCCAAACATTGAAAACTCTATACGCTTTTCAATTTGCCGCACAAATTTGCATTGCGTTGCACTGAAAACCATTTTACTGCTGTTATTAGATTCCTTTCATACTCTACAACATTTACAGCGTGTAACATAGGTATTATTCTCTTTCATATAGTTGTTCTTGTTGAAATTCTATGTTTTATTTACTCCATTAATATGTCAAAGTTGATAATGCTTTGTGCTTCTTTAAGCAACTGTTGTGAATTATTTTCATACTGAATTAAACAAATGTATTTATATAATTATTAATTAAATAATAAGCCAAATTATTTGTTAGAATTTTATGTTTACTTGTTTGCTGTATATTCTATAAATTTCATTTGCTTTGCTTTACAAATGCAAAAGTTATTCACAGTTTACGCCAGCAGCAAATTGCAAACTTATTAAAAATTAATTTATTTCCAATTTTTAAAATAGATTTATATTTTTTAAAATAATTTTTAATTAAAGTAAATTATAAATTTTGTTAAACTTATTAATTCTAGCTACTGCAGGGTATCTGCCCGTCGTGCAAGCACACTGCTATGCACTATTTCAATTGCCATTGCAATCTCTTGCCATGTTGGGCATTTGTGGCCAACGGGTTTTGCACTGATTTTTAAAGCATTTTTTCTGCATTGCTTTCTGAACTTTAAACTTTGCTTTCCTATATTTTTTTATTTTTTCCTCTCGCCATTTTCCCACTTTTCCTCTATATATATATAGCTATTTTTTTTTTATTTGTTACTCATACGTTTTGGTTTTTTGTTATATTGTTACGCCGTTTGTGGTATTTTGGTGATATTTGGCGTTGAGCAACTTTTGTGTTCAGTTTTCATTGCATTTTTTTTCGGTTCTTTTTCTTTGTATTTTTTTTTTTCGTTCTTTTTTTTTTGTTGTTTTTGGCTTTGGCGTTTACTGAATTGGAATTACAACAATTTTTTTTATTACTTTGCGGGTTTTTTCAGTTTTTTGGTTTCTGTGCTGTGTGTGTGTGTGTGTGTGTTTGTGTGTGTGTTTTCATAAATCTCTAAATTGAGATTTATGTTAGTTTTGCATATTTTAGCCATGTCCAAAAAGCAGTTTGGCGGTAACAGACGAATTGCAAGCAGCAAGAGAGCGAGAGAGGGAAAGAGAGAGAGAGAGGGAGCATAGCAAAAAGGACAAAGGACAAAACTATGCAAGAGGAAAGAGGAAGGAGAAAGGAGAAGGGACAAGCGTGGTTACAACTTGGCTTGACTTTTAAAGTTTGTGTTACTATCTCCCTCAGTTGGCGCGCGTGTGTTTGCGTGTGTGTGTGTGTGTGTGTCAGAGAGTGTAACTGCTTGAATGAAACACGGGATTAATAAATTAGTTTGTGGTCGAATTGTCGTTTGGCTCTTAACTTTTTGATTGCTGCCTGAGCGCGGTTAGCTAACACATGGCACGTAATTAAGTGTTAAAGAGCCGTTGCCATATTTAGTTTAATCAACATTTAATAACATTTGGGAGAGTTGAAAATGTTAAGGAAGATCCATAACAAACTATACCCACATTGATTAAACTTGAATATCAGTCCCTTCGCATAGCAGTTTAGCTAGAGAGTATTGATTAAATGTAAAGCTCCTTAAACAAGCTTTTACAGCTTTAATGTGCTTTCAAAGGCGCAAATTGTGAAAGTTGTGCTTACAAATGATAATGTCAACAGGAGCATTTAACTTAGCAGTTGGAGCAAGCGATAGAATTTAGCTTTGCCTTAAAAGCTTAAAGCTTTAGTGTGCTTTAAAGCTCAGTTCTATGAGTATTTATTACTCAAATAGAAAAGAGTCGCATCCAGAGCCTTTTTAGCTGTATAATAACCTAAGACAAGAAATGTACAGCTTTATATTAATATAACATAGAGCTTTAATGTGCTTTAAAAGCACATTTTACTACCAAGTTCGCTTACAACTTGCAATTCAGTAGTTAGTGCAAGCTGAGTACTGTGAAACAGTTGTGCTTTTGTTTAATCGCAAAGAGCTTTAATGTGCTTTCAGAACTGAATACTTTTACTATTCAGCAAACTAACAAAAAATTTCATATTTAAGTTATTAACAGCTTAAAGCAATATATGTACAGCATAATAATTGTATAATCTTAAGCTCTAATGTGCTTTCTAATAAGCAACTTTCCCCATTGATGGTTCTTCTCAAACAGCTTTACGCTTAGAACTCAAGCTGTCAGAGAGCTCAAAGCAAAGCTAAGTGCGCTGTCAAAGCTTCACTGTGTCCATAGGTTAATCAGCTTTAAGAAACGCAATTGCATTGTATTATTTGCATCAAGTTTGATTTTCCATATGCTGAGCTAACAATCAACTTATGCCTAAATGAATAATGTAAATGTTGGCCAATATCCTGGCAACGAGCACAGCAACAACAACAACAACTGGGCCAAAACACTGTGAAATGTTGAAGCGACTTAGCCAAGTGGAACAATAAGCCAATAGCCAATAGCCAATATTGCAGCTGCATATGCAAATGCTGCAAAATACCTTGCCACGTGCGTATAATGAGGCTCATTCAGGTTGCAAGTGATGGGCCCAACGCCTGCAAGCAATATGGAGATATGAAACCAAGTGCTTGTCCCCTGTCTTGGCTATTATGTGGCTGTCTGTGTGTGTGTGTGTGTGTGTGTGTGTGTGTATGCTTGAGTGAGAGTGATGGCAATGCAAGGCAAAAACCACAGCCACAACGACAGCAACAACAATAAGCAGCAACAACCGCAGCAAACTTGAGACCACACACAACCCAAATGCTGCCTATCTAGGGTCAGAGTTGATGTCTAAACCTATGAGGGGAGCGAGGGGGAGCTTGGCTGTTGTTTTTGGGGAGGGAGGGAGGTTGTACTGGGGTCTAGCATGTGCCCTAGTTGCGGCTTAGCTGAGCCGAGCAATTTTAATCCCAGGCTGGAGCTTAAACAAATTTTGTTTAGGCCAAGTCAACCCAAGCGTCCAGACATATGGCATAATTGAAGCAGAGGCAAGCACACAACACACACACACACAGCACACACACACACACACACATTGCCCTGCCTCTATTGTATTTGCATTAGTGTAATGCAAAGTGTTATAAGCTTTATTATGGTTACCAGCAGATCCCAACGACCCAACGACCTGCCGTCTGGAGTTTTGCCTTACTTTGGGGAATTTTATGTAATGATGTGCTTAAATTCCCCCTCTACACACACACACACACGCACACACATGTGTAGTATGTGCTGTGCACTCATGTATTTTGTTGAGGGTAAAACCCAAAAATGGATTGATAATATCCCACAAATGATTAACTTGACTGAAAGTTTTTCGCATGCCTTGGGCCCCCAAAAATTGCTACCCTGCCTTTCTTTAGCTCTCTCTCTCTCTCTTTATCTCTATCTCACTATCTCTCTATCTCTCTATCTCTCTGTTCTCTCTGCTTCTCCATTTCACATATGCTAATAGTTTTTTTTTTCGGCACACAGATTTGTCAATCTGTCTGTGGCTCCTTTTGTTGAGGCTTTGCCTTTGGAAATTTGTCGCACATTTAAATCAATTGGCATTAGAAGTTTCAGTCGCATAAACCTCCAACCCTCCTCCCCGCCCAACGCAACGACTTAATGTTAACTGATCCCTTAGTTCGGGCAACGAATTACATTTTATTGGCCTGACCAAATTGACAGCTAAGTATAATAGGCTTGCATTATTTTAGCCACATTAGCTGGTAATTGGTTAAAAAAAAAAAAAAGAAAAAAGAAAAGTGTTGAGTGTTGAGTGAGCAACTTGTGGGCAAACATCTCTTTAGTTTGTCAACTGATTTATGCAACTTATGTCAATGTCAGATGCTTGCCATAATTTAGACTGAGGAGCAGCGCAATAAATATTGTATCACATGCTGCTCTGGCAGCGCCAGCATATAAGGAAATAATGATAAATAACCAAATCAGCGACCGAAATGACTTCATTTCATTGCATCATGTGTCTGAATAAGCGACACATTCACATTCATATCCATAAACAGAAGACAACAACTGCGAGCACACATACATAGAAAGAGCGAGAGAGAGAGTGAGAGAGAGAGAGAGGAATACAGAGTGAAGAGTCCAGCAAATAGCATAGATGGAGTTGAAGTTCACTCCGCTCTTGATATGCGTAAATCTTTTATCCGCATGAAACGATAATAAATCTTTGCAGCAAAAACGTACAGATTATTAGGCGCCCTCCTTGCGACTGCTGCGACAAAACATCTGGCAACAGCAACAACAACAGCAACAACAACAACAACAGCAACAACAACCACAACAGCAACAGCAGCAGCAGCAACAGCATTAGATATAATCGCATGCTTACGACTGTGATGACATTTTTCCACTAGCTCGCAGCAACAAACAGCATTAGCATTAGCATTAGCATTGGCATTAGCATTGGCATTAGCATTATCAGATTGGCAATGAAGCGTAAGCAAGCGCCATACACACACTTAGTGTATACACATATCGGAATTTAATTATACTCATAAGTAGTCAGCTGCCTTGTTGCCGCTTAAGTGGCCATACATCAAGCTGACCGCAAATTCAACCACTGCGATTTAATAGCTCGACAAGATTTGTAAGTAAACTAAAGTAACGAGTAAACTCGTTAGAAATGCGTGTAAGGAATTGCTTAATAAGGAATTGCTAGCGAATGAACAAATGATTGAAGAGCAACAGAATGACTAACAAGTTGTAAGTTAAGCAACGAGTAGATAGTTGGTAGACAATGCGCTAACGAGTAATGAGTTGTCTAACGAGTAGCGAATTAACTAATGTTTTAGACTGTTTAAAGTGTTGCTAGTTGTATAAGAAGTGTAAGAAGTACAAGTAGCGAATAGAAATTTAGCGAGTAACAGCAAGCAGCGAGTAGACAGTTAAACAACGAGTAGCAAGTAGACAAATAATGAGTATAAGACTGTTGTAAGAAGTAGCGAGTAGTTAATTGAACAAGCAGTGAACAGAAAGTAAACAAGTAACAAGCAGCGAGTAGATAGACAAAAAACAACGAGTAACAAGAGAGTAATAACAAGTAGCGTGTAGACATTAAAACAACGAGTAGCAAGTAGACAGACAAATAATGAGTATAAGACTGTTGTAAGAAGTAGCGAGTAGTTAATTGAACAAGCAGTGAATATATAGTAACAAGCAGCGAGTAGATAGACAAAAACAACGAGTAGCAAAAGAGTAATAACAAGAAGCGTGTAGATATTTAAACAACGAGTAGCAAGTAGACAAATAATGAGTATAAGACTGTTGTAAGAAGTAGCGAGTAGTAAATTGAACAAGCAGTGAATAGATAGTAACAAGCAGCGAGTAGATAGACAAAAAACAACGAGTAGCAAAAGAGTAATAACAAGAAGCGTGTAGATATTTAAGCAACGAGTAGCTAATTAACTAACGAGTAGCGAGTCGACAATTGCTTGACATTTAACAAGTTGAATAAGAGTATCAAAGCGAATGACGAGTAGACATTACTTGCCATATAAATTAGCGAGTAGCAAGGTAAGTAACGAGTAGCCAGCTGATTAACATATAAGTAGTGTATTAACGAGTAGATATAAGACAACATAGTGACATCGAGTTGAGTAACGATATATATGCATCTACTTAAATATAAGCTCTTTTATACCCTGTAATTCCCATTATAAGATATGCTGTAATGAAAAATCTGTATGCTCACTCTCCACTTCCCTCACCAACCAGATAAAAGAATATGCTTCTGTGCTGTTGTCAACTAATGTGATTTGGATACTTAAGCTGGGGGTTATGGCAGTTAAGGGAGGGTTAGGTTTTGGGGGGCTCACAAATTTGTGCAATTTTATTGCCGCCAGTTTGCCCGTTTTGTGCTGACTTAACACTTTAAGACTGCCACACTATGTGGCACTCACTCATATGATTTATGGCAGCCAACGAGCGCTTGAAAGTATGCAACACAAAAACGTGGCAAGCGACGGCAAAGTGAGCAACGTGAGTGAGGAAAGAGACAGAGGGAGGGGAATGGAACGAGTGAAAGATGTGTGGTGTAAAGAGTGCGGGAGGGAGAGTGGGGAGGTTATTGTAGGCGGCAGTCAACAGTCAACAGCGACGGTGGCAAATGTCGTCGGCAAGTCACTTAAAAATGGCTCAGCCAAAGGTATACACACACACACACAAGCGCACACACACACACACACACACATACACACACTTGACTGTTGCAAACATAGAGTGAAATGTGTGTGGCGTTGCACCGAAATGCACTTAAAATGCAAGCCAAGCTGAGCGGCAGCTGAGAATACAAAAAAAATAAAAATAAAATGAAATAAAAATGTATAAAAAATATAGCAAAAAGAGTGGGGGAAGGGTAGAGTGGAGAGAGGAGAGAGGAGAGTGGAGAGCAGAGGAACAGCCAAAAGAAGCCGGCAAACCGGTTAAAGGCGGGCAGCATGAAAAGAGCAAGAGCCCAAAACTAAAAAAGGCATGCCACGGTCTCTCTGTCTGTGTGTGTGTGTGTGTGTGTGTATGGGTGTGTGTGTGAAGTGTCGAGTGCTATAAGCAAACACTTTCGAGTGCATTTAAAGTGTGGCACAAACAGTGGCAGCTACTTCAGCTGCCTCAAACGGCGGCTCCGCTGCTTACCCTAACAGCATGTCTATCTCTTTCTAGCACTATCTCTCTCTCTCTCTCGCTCTCTCTCGCATACACACTCTCTCTCTCTCTCTTCATATCTCTCTATCTCTCTTAACAAGCACTCCATGGCATCTTAAGCTCAGACACACACTTGAGGGCAACTGCCGCTGTTGATGCTGCCATTGTCAGTAGCAACTTGGCAATTCGTTCCGTTGTTGCCAATAATATTTGCTAAAAAGAAAACTAAAACTAGAAAAAAAAATTACACACAAAATGCGCAACGTTGCAAAAGCCGCCGACAAGCCGCGAAGCCGCCAAGCGTCTGCCAAGTGCAACAAGTGGACGCTTCTCTGCAGCTCTCCAACTCTCCATCTCCCTCTCTCTCTCTCTCTCTCGCACTCTCTCTGTGGCAACCACCAACTGGCAACATCGTTCTGCCACTCGACTGCTCACTTCCTTGCTAAATTCACACTTGAATGTGGCAACAACTTTTCGCTCGCATATGCCTGCCAAGTTGTGCGCCTCGCCTCCCAATCTCCTACTGCTCTCACTGCTCCTACTGCTCCTACTGCTCCTACTGCTCCTACTGCTCCTTGTGCTGCTACTGTCCTGTCCCTTTGCCTTCCGGTCTGCTGTTAGGGGCTTAAAGTGTCCCGTCTGTGTCTGCAACTGTTACTGCCTGCCTGGGTGTCCCATTTGGCCGGCGCAACAGTTTGAATTTGCCTAAATATTTTCGGCTAAAAGATTTCCGGCCAACTGTCCCTGTCTCGCTGCCGCAGCCTGTCCCTGTCTAGGAGTTGAAGCCCATAGTTTGCAGGCAAAGCCCGGAGTCAGGCCGTGCGCATAACATGAGAATAGTTTGCTAATTTTGGGAACCTAATTTGAGTCATCCTGTTTCCAAAGTTTCCAGTTGCCAGTTGCCAGTTGCCAGTTGCCAGTTGCCAGTTACTAGTTAGTCAGTTAGTCAGTTGTAGTTGTAGTTGTTGCAATAGGAGTCTGGCAAAACGGTTTGGGATTGGGTTTAGGAATAGAACTTGAGTTGACTTAACTCCGTTAACAGCAAGCAACTCTCGATGTGATTGTCACATTGAAGTAATTGGACTACGAATAATTAGTTTGTCGCCTTTTGAAGTGATGAAAGTATGCTAAAGGATGCATAATGACACACTTAATACTCGGATAATATCACACAGGAAAGGGAAGCGAAGCAGGGAGGGAAAATATCTATGAAATGACAGCATTGAGGTTGTCATATGTAACGAGAGAATGAAAGGATTTAAGAGATAAAAAAGATAGATATAGATATAGATATAGATATAGATATAGATATAGATATAGATATAGATATAGATATAGATATAGATATAGATATAGATATAGATATAGATATAGATATAGATATAGATATAGATATAGATATAGATATAGATATAGATATAGATATAGATATAGATATAGATATAGATATAGATATAGATATAGATATAGATATAGATATAGATATAGATATAGATATAGATATAGATATAGATATAGATATAGATATAGATATAGATATAGATATAGATATAGATATAGATATAGATATAGATATAGATATAGATATAGATATAGATATAGATATAGATATAGATATAGATATAGATATAGATATAGATATAGATATAGATATAGATATAGATATAGATATAGATATAGATATAGATATAGATATAGATATAGATATAGATATAGATATAGATATAGATATAGATATAGATATAGATATAGATATAGATATAGATATAGATATAGATATAGATATAGATATAGATATAGATATAGATATAGATATAGATATAGATATAGATATAGATATAGATATAGATATAGATATAGATATAGATATAGATATAGATATAGATATAGATATAGATATAGATATAGATATAGATATAGATATAGATATAGATATAGATATAGATATAGATATAGATATAGATATAGATATAGATATAGATATAGATATAGATATAGATATAGATATAGATATAGATATAGATATAGATATAGATATAGATATAGATATAGATATAGATATAGATATAGATATAGATATAGATATAGATATAGATATAGATATAGATAAAGATAACAATAGATAACTAACTGTACCAATTTCAGTTACAACTGTAAATGATGTAAGTTATTTGTTATTTCACATTAACATTTATTGTGCTCCTTTTCCTTTTCATTATGTAAGACCCCCTAAGACCCTTAACACCCGCGGAAAAGCCTCAATGAAAAACTTTCAGCCATTGGCAAGGCGGGATAACAAATGTTTCTACCTTTACCTGTTTCAGCGAGCACCTTTGCGGAATTTGCTGAATCGTCGCAAAATCACTTTTACGATTTTGGTTTATATAGCAATAAAAAGCGAATCTGTTCGTATTTGCAATAGTTGTTGTTGTTGCTCGACTTGCTTCATGTTGTTAGTGTTGCTGTTGTTGTTGTTGTTGTTGTTGTTAGTGTTGCTGTTGTTGTTGTTGTTGCTGTTGCCAACGGCAGCTCATTGCTCCAAAACTAGCGCAATACAACTGAGAAATCTTTGCTGACTTGTACCGCATCCCCAACTACCAAACTACCTCCCTTCTCAGCAGCCTCCCTCGCTTCATTTGCTGAGATTCGCGAGAAAACTTTTGGCAGCGCGTGTGTATGTGTGTCTATGTGTGTGTCTGTGTGTGTCTGTGTGTGTGTGTGTGTGTATCTATGTGTGTGTGTGTGTGTGTGTGCAGCTTCAAGCTCAATAAAATTGCATGAGGCAAACAAAGTAATTTTTATAGCGCCTGCCAGATACACGAAGGAGTCGAGCGAGCGAAATACATCGCATGTTTACTTATATGGGAATACTTTCTCCGCTCTGATTTCCTTTACTTTGCTTTTCCCATTTGCCTGATCCCTGTTTCGGCAGCGTCACGGCGAGCTATGCCAATCTGTTGAGGCTGCTGCTCCGGCTCCAGCTCCTGCTGCTCCTGCTGGTGGCTCTGTGTGGCTCCCATTGAGCCCTGAGCATTGCTTACGACCAAAATCCAACGCAGAAAAGGTGGAGCTATAGTTCAATTCGTTAACAAGCTGTGCGCGGGGGGGCAAGGGGGAATGGCCAGAATGGTTATTCACACTGACTGAAAATTTACGCGTCGCCTTACATAAACTTTGCCATTTCATTCTGACAAAATGTCTGCGTCTCTCTCTCTCTCTTTCTCTCTCTGTGTCTCCTGCTGCCAAAATATTCTTACGGCTCTTCCGGCTCGTGTAATGCTGGCATTGATGACGCTGTGCGACAGTCAGCATGACTATACAGTTTTATATATATATAGATATATGTATACATTTATAAGGTATAAGAAATATATGGTTTGGCATCTTGGGGTGTGCTAATTTCGCGCTGTGTGTGTCTCAAGTTATTGAAAACGAATGGCGTGTGAAAAATGTGAATTACGAGTACTCGTTGCTCGCTTCTCGCTACTCGTTACTCGTTTCTCGATTCACGTTTCTCATACTCATCCACCTACATATGTGTATTAAGGAAAGGGCTTTCTGCCTTGCATGACTGTCAATGGCGCTTGTTTTATATCGTCTGTTGTGCTGAGAAAGCCGCACATTGATAAGACAGCCTCGAAACAAACTGAATAAGTTTTTAGCATATCGATTATTTCTCTGTGCTAAACAATATAACACAATGTATAATTGACACATGTGTGTTGCCTTAGGAATATGATCTCAGCAGAAGGAATATAAATACTTATATATAAAGTATAAAATATATTGAAAGTAGTAAACTTGTTCAATATAATCGCTCTGATAATGCATAAATGTTGCTTAAATTTAAATTGTTGTTGATCAATTGTTTTGCATTTCAAAGAAAATATTTTAAATCTACTGCAAATTAGTTTAGTTTACTTAAATAATTTGTATAAATATAAAAGAATTTATAATAGGAAATTAGTTTAGTTTACTTGAATAATTTATATAAATATAAAAGAAATTATAATAAAATTTGTATAAATAATTTTAAACATTTTTTCTTTCTTGCATAAATGTTGCTTAAGTTCCAATTGTTGCTGCTCAATTGTTTTGCATTTCAAAGAAAATATTTTAGTTCTACTGCAAATTAGTTTAGTTTACTTAAATAATTTATATAAATATAAAAGAAATTATTATAAAATTTGTATAAATAATTTTAAACATTTTTTCTTTCTTTTCTTTACGTCTTACTTTAAATTTTACGTTTATTAAATTGTAATTTCAGCTGCATATTTGATTATTTTTAAGAAAACTGACTTTTTAACTACTAAAAAATAATTTTAAATATTTAAAAATCGTATTTATATTTAATTTACAATATTAAACATTTATAAAATCGTTGAACAACGACTTGAGCTGCAACTCGACCTTGACACTGCCGTTGCACTCAACTGAATGGCAATTGGAAACTTTTTTAAACAGCAGAGAGGCAGTAAAAAAGGAGATTGAGGAGAGGAGAGGGCAAGCGTAAGCAGACGACCCTCCAATGTCGTCTGTGTTGCAGTAGCAGCAGCAGCAGCAGCTGCCGTTTAACCCTTCAACACCCGTCTAATTAACCCATACTGGTTTAGTCGCTTCACGTCGTGTCGTCTCATCGTCCTTTGCTGCTGACTCAGCTGCCATTGTTAGCTGTTAGCTCATTGGCAGTTTGCTATGCAAGCCGACCCCCTCCCCCCCCCCCTCCTTTGCAATACACCCACACCCCTGTTACGGTTCCGGCACATATGTTTTTAATTATAACCTCAGACAATGTGCCCAGCATCTTTGCCAGTCTCAGTCTTTGTCTGGGCTTTAGTCTGGCCTTTGGAGACTGTTCCTCCCGCGCTCTCTCTCTCTCTCTCTCTCTCTTTCTCTCTTGCCTTCTCGCTTTGTGCCTTTGTGCTCCACTTTTTGGTTGCCCGCCTCGTTTGCCATAATTTTGCGAATTTATGTTGCGTTACATTTACAACAAACGAGACATTTTATAGCAGATCATCAATCAATTTGTCAGCTTCCTAGAAGCGTCTGTGCGCACATTGACAATTATGGAGTGGCCCATGCTCCCATGCACCTCTCTGCTCCCTTTGCCCCCCTCACTGCTCCCCTTGCCCATTGGCCACACCTCTCTGCGCCTGGCTCGCTTAGTGAATGCTCTGCAATAATTAAACATTTGGCTTGTGCAGCCGTTAACTTATTTATAACACTGGCACATGCTATAAAATATAAGTTTATGGCACAAACCGCAAAATGCAGCAAAGGGGGCGCCGTCAACCTTCATGTTGCGGCAAATGGCAAAAAAATGTCAAAAGCAGCAACAAGGCGAGAGGAAGTTGCCGCCAGTTGACGGCCAGTCAGCCGAGTGATCAGAAAGGCGACTTGTAATAGTGCGGGGGCGTAACAAAGGGAACTAGAGGAGGAGGAGGAGAAGCGGGAGCAGTTTGAGGTGCTTGCAACTTTGCCACATTAATTTCCGTAGAGTTTACTTCTATTTCTTTTTCATTTTTTTAGACTCTGAACTAAAAGTTCACAGTCTATTAGGTTTGACGAAAGCGAAATGTGCGTAACAGGCAGAAGGAGGCGTGGCAGACCCTATAAAGTATATATATTCTTGATCAGCATCAACAGCCGAGACGATATAGCCATGTCCGTCTGACCGTCTGTCCGTCTGTATGAACACCTAGATCTCAGAGACTATAAGAGCTAGAGTAACCAAATTTGGTGACAACACGTGTATAGTTTGCAGGCAGATCAAGTTTGTTTTACATTTTTGCCGACTTTAGATTTAATTCAGATTTGGCACATATGGAGAATGTCCCTTAGCGGACGTTTTCTGAATATGATATGATGATTTTCTGATAATGAGTTGAACATTGCTTAAGCGCTTATTTGGCTTTAAATTTAGTTTTATATTTGCTTTATTTTTTTTTGCTTTCCCCAATTAGTTCAGAGTCTCCCACAGGCGTCGGACTACTGTAGCTGCCTGACTTGTTTTTTCTGTTGCCGCCGCTGTTGACTGAAGTTGGCGACGTGGCTGGCTGTCGATGTTGCTGGCGTGTTGTGCATGTTGCTGGCGTGCTGTGACGGGGATGTTGCTGCTGTCGCTGCTGTCGCTGCTGCAGCCATTTGACAAGCACAAACACACAGTGAGCGATGTGGCTGCTTCTTCTTTTTCTGCTTTTTTACTCTGCCTGCTGCTGCTCTATTTGTTATTGTTGCCGTTGTAATGTGACAAAATGAAGACATCTGCTTGCCTGCTGAAAGCTGTGCAAAGTAATTAGACAAACATTTGGCCGTGGTCGAGGCCAGCTGCAAGCTGCAATTCTCCACACACCACACACATGCAATACACACACACATCCATACACACAACAACAACTGCTAATTGCTTCAATCAACACGTCGCCGCAGTTTTGTCGCCGTCTTTTGTTGATTTTAACAGCTTCGCCCCCAGCTGAAGAGACAGCGCGACAGACAGACAGAAATACAAACAGGCATAAAGCAACTGTAGCCAAAAGTTATAAAAATATATATATATATATATATATATATATTTATGTTCTTTAGCAAATGTTTTCAATATGCCACACCCACATTGGAAGGCGTCTGCTTCAGAGACGCTGTCTGCGTTTATTGCTCAAATTTTGTGAACTTTTCGAAAATTGCCACGAAAATTGCAGTAAAATTACAAATTATGTGAAGCAGAGATAGATATATATATATATATATAGAGAGAGAGAGAGTGTGAAAAAGTGAGAGAGTGAGAGAGGAGAAGAAGGAGAGTGGGAGGTAAGCTGGCGTTAATGACAACGCCATGGACAGCAGCCAAGCATGGGACGATGCGCGGCTGTTTCTAATTGTTTTAGCACTCATGGAGCATGAGGGGAAACATGCCCCTACCTCCCTTTCCCCCCACCCCCCTCTCACACTACATACACCAACAAAGTGTAAGGTTATGGTTTTTGTTTTGTGCTGTCTGTTTGTATGTTGTTAATAGGATTGAAGGGCTACCAACTGAGAGCTGCGCGAGGGCAGCAGCAACTTCAATTGCAGCATCAGCATTTAAGTTTATGTGTGTGTGTGTGTGTGTGTGTGAGTGTTAATTACAATTCTGCGACAATTTGAAAGATTTTCCAGCACATGCACAAATTATTATCAATCTGGCAACGCAGGGAACGAGTACGAGTCCGACAACACTGTACAAATGGAGCTCTGCGGTTTTGCAGATACCCCGCAGGCCTGCACCACCCGCTGGCTGCATGTGTGTGTGTGTAATGAGTGTGCGTTTGCGGTCGAAACTTTATTTAAACAGTGTCCAACCTTTGTTTCGTGTCCGTGGCACACAATTTGCACAAATTTTCGATTATTCGTTAAATGAATCGCATTAGGGTTACATGAGTCTACGTTGCGGGTGTTTGAATCGTATTCGTAATTTTCAATTTCGGGTTTTCCGCTATTTTCCAGTTCACCACAATTCAGTTAAGTGTGATTGGAAATTTTTTTTTTGGAAAACGTTTTTCTAATTTGCTGCATTCAATTTTGTAAATTATTTCCAATATTTTGAAGCAGAATTCATATGGAAATGTTAAGAATTTATTATGTTTTTAAGGATTACAAAAGTTGTTACATTTTATGCATAATTAAAATAATTCTAAATAAACAAATTTGTATAGATTTATTAGAATTATCTTTGCCAAAAGTCTAGTCAGCGTTTTTATAGTTTTTCTGCAAAATAAACTGAAATAACTATACACTTCTAAGAAATTAATTCAGTTGTAATCATGAGAATTGTATTTGCATTTGACAAAGGCAAATTCAAATGCTGATAAGCTAGAAAATAGAAAGTAACTAAAAAAAAAGTTTAGTTTCAAGTAAATTGAACAAAATTTAACAAAGTTATTTTTGGCCAAGAAATTCCAGGAAGCGAGTGTCAGCAGTTAACAGGAATTTGCTTAGCAAAAAAAAAAGAAAAAATAGAAAAAAAAGTGAAGAAATTGTAGCTTTCTGAAGTAAAGGAAAGGAAAGTAAGGGAAAGTAAAGTAAAGTTGCTGCCTGGGGCAACTGTCACGCCCACTCAAAGTATGGTCTGCACTTGAGGCAAGACAACAGCAACAACTACAGCAACAGCAACAACAACAACAACAACAGCAACTTTGACGTGCAGCATCAGTATTAATTTGCACAATTCAATGTGCCACTTAATAACAAAGACGTGTCAATTTCATGGCTGACAAACCGTTTGAAATGCCATTGTCGTCGTAGTCATAGCTATGCTTGTTGTTGTTGTTGTTGCTGTTGCTGTTGTTGTTGCTGTTACCAAGTAGATGTAGCAACACATGCATCAAGCGTCGGCCAACGCTTATGGGAATTAATTACAGCCATCAAAAGTTATTAGGCGCAATTATCACAATGCTGGCGACGTGCAACGTGAACAATGACCACGTTGATCATCATCACGTTGCTGACTCCGTGTCGCTGGACAATATGCTGCTGCTGTGGCCTCTGCTTGAGCTGATAATGAGCTGACTTAAGAACTGGTTAACGAGAGAGAGAGAGAAGGAGAGAGTGAGTGGCTATTGGGGCAATGGAAGCTGCCAAATGCCAAATGAGTTGTGCAGTTACCGCCACTTGAGACACTGACACGACCCTTTGGCCGCTGGCGAAATGAAGGCAAAATAAAAAAGAAAAAAATAAAAGACAAAAAAAGAAAAAACATAAATAAAGAACGGGGAAAAATGCGCCATAAATTAAAACTAAATGCCGCTACGGCTGTCAGTGGCAGAAACTGGAGACAGCGACGACTGCAGCGAAGATTAACGCACAAATACACACGCGCACGCAGTGTCACGCCCACAGCGTGCAAAAGTAGGCGTTGACACCCACACACACACACACACACACACACACATGACAGGCCTGGCTGGCAGGCCGAAAACAAAAGTCAAGCATTGGCCGCATGATTTACGGCCCTAAATGGAAAATTGCGCATACGCGACGTTTGCCGACACGCAGTGTGGCAGCAACAACAACCACTACAACAACAACAACAAGATATACAACCAAAAAAAAAAAAAAAAAAAAAAAAAACAATTGCTCATAAATTTGCATACACTGCTAAAGCGTTTTGATGCCAAATAACTAGAAGTTGGCCATAGCAAAAGGATTGAAAAGCCGCCTGCAACTTTGCCGCCTGCAACTTTGCAACTTGCCAAACTGTTGTTGTTGTTGGCCTGGGTGGTCCTTCACTGACACTTGGCAGACATTTGGTCATTTGTTGCCACCGCTTGTTGCTGCAAATTGCATACAGTAGAACGTTCAGAAAAAAAGTGTATACAAACTGTAAGGGACGCCAACGCAAACAGAGAGATAGATAGAGAGAGTGAGAGAGAGAGCGATAGAGTGAGAGAGAGAGAGCACGATCACAATGATGTCAGCGAGTGAGAGTCGCCGTCACAGAGACATCATCTTGTTAGCATTTTGTCAGCCAAGTTGTCACATTCGCTACTCTCAGTGCCCCCGCAACAAGTTGACTAGCGCAACGCGACAGGCATCAGTCGTCCCCCCACCCCCACCAAATCTCCCCCAATCCCCCAATCAAGCCAACCCATGCCCAATCCTACAGCTTCACTGTGTTGCGATTTTTTTCATTTTTTGCTTTTCGCCCGCAGTCAGCTTCCTCCTCACTTCCTCCTCCTACTACTGCTGCTGATCCTTCTGCTTCCTTCACGTAGTTCACGCCCCACTTGACTCACATTTGGGCCAACGCGACGTCGCGTCGCAGCTGACGACGCCGTTGAGCAAAATCTTTAATTGTCGCGCAATTTTCCAGTTACTGCATTTCTCGCTCTCAGCTGCACTCGACTTTTCGCTGCTGCCGTCCAATTGCTATGGAATTCATGTATTCATTCATTTGCCACCCGGCAGCACAGTGCCACCAGAGCTATGAATATTGTCATGGAATTTTAATTTATTTAAATAATAATAATGAAAATATTTAAAAATAGTAATAATAAGCATAAATAAGCTAAATAATTGAAATTATATAAATATTAATATTATCTTTCTAAAAAACAATTTCTATAAAGAATAAAAATAAATTAATTTTTAATATTATAAATATAAGTAAATATTTTAAACCAATAATAATAATTTAAATAAATTGAATAATAGAAATTATATTAATATCTATTTTAGGTACAATTTTAATAAAAAATAGTCAATAAAATGCAAAAATTAAATAATTCTGTAAGTATAATTAAATCATATTTAAAGATATTAATAAAAATATAAATAAATTGAATAATAATAATAATCTTTTCTATTTTAGAAACAATTCTTATAATGAATAGTCAATAAAATAAAAATAATTATTAATATTATAAATTTAAGCAAATAATATTTTAAATTAATAATAATAAATAATATTAATTTCATCTATTTTTGGACAGTTCCTATAAAGATATGAAAAAATGAATTCCTATAAAAATAATAAATAGTATTATAAATATAAATAAATAACAATAAATTCACATATTAATTTCAAAGTATTAATAATTATTTAATTACTTAATTTGCCATAAATTAAATTACTTTTAATGTATAATATTTAGAATATATTTATTCGATGACATTTTTAACAGCATTGAAATAAAAAATTAAAATATAAATAAATCTATAATCTTTAATAGAAATATATAAATAATATAATTTAAAAGATTTCTCTGTAATATTGTCATATTATTTTACATTATTTTCAAAAGAAAAACTCTTTAATTATTTGTTATTATTTCCAAACAAAGTTTATATTTATTTTCATTTTAATAAGCTCCTTATTAATGTTAAACAAAAGAAAAGGCTTCATCAGATTTCAGTTTATGGGTTGAAGGGTAATAAAAAAAAACTAGAAACAGTTCATTAAGCGCTTTCTCTTGCCATCTCTCTCTTCCTTTCTCTCTCTCTCTCTCTATCTCTTCCTATTCCTCTCTCTTGTTATCTTCAAAATTCGTATAATTATGTAAAACTAAGTCTCAAACTTGTGTAAAATACGTTTTATTGCTCAGCAGCAAACAAAATCATAAACTGGAATTACATTTTTTATAGCATCTCAAGATATGCGCGTTGAGCAATTAAAATACAAATTCTTGAATTTTCTGAGAGCTTTGGCATCAGTGTGCGGATGCCTTTGGAAATTCATTCATATATTTCTTTTACATTCTCATTGTGAAGTCTGTCCGTTGCATTCATTTGGACGCCACTTGCGCATGCAACTGATATCACTGGGTCTGCCAGCTCAGTTGTTGTTGTCCCAAGACGCTGACGGCGACGACGACGACGACGAGGACAATGTTGAATGTACACGGCACAATGGAGGAGTGGGCCACAGTGAAGAGTAACTACCAATTAGGCGGGTAGCGACAGCAATTTCAATTAAAAGAATTAATTGCGTGTGCGGCAGTCAGGCAGTTTGAAGTGCTACGAAACAATACGGCAAAGGAAAGAGATAGAGAGCAGAGAGAGAGAGAGAGAGAGATAGTTTGAGATAGAGAAGTTGCAACACTTTTGATAGCGATAAGCGCCACTTATCTAAATACATATTTACTTTCTGTTGGCATTCTTATTCGCCTCAAAGTATGCAGAAAGAGAGACAGATAGAAAGAGAGAGAGAGGGAGAGAGAGAGAGCCCGCATTGTCAACAGCTCCAGCTGGGATATGTACGGCATAATGCCGTGCAAACGAAGGTGGGAAATGCAGCAGCTTGCGATTTTTATCGCATTTCACGCAGCTTGACAGGCGCCAGCAACACTTCCAGCACAACTGACAACAACTTTTAAGCGCAACACAAACAACAACAACAACAACACAAAGCTCTTTCCTGTTTCCGTTGTGGAACCTGTCGAAAGCCGCTTTCGGCAGCCGCAAAAGAACTTTGAATTCAGTTGAAATTTGTTCCCCCCCACTTTTTCGCTTTTGGTTTTTGTCTGAAGTTGTTGCTGATGAAACCGGAACAAATTGTACTAATATATTGTAGAGATGGCTGGCTAATTAGTGCCACCCCCCACACACAGTGTTAAGATCAAAGTATTAGGCAAGCTTAAGCATAAACTAACGAATAAGATAAACATTAAGTAGACTGCAACTAAACAATCGTGTATTGTGTATAGTGCGAGCTGAGGCGGGTCGAAGAACATCATAAAATTAGTCAATCGAGTCAACAGTTTCTCACTTGCTCAATTTCTCATCAATGCCCCAAGAGACACAACACACACACACACATACACACACATTACATATGTATATAGTAAGATTTAACGATCGTATAAAACTGTTTGTGTTGCCACTAAGCTAAAAGCATTGCTGACTCAACAAAAGGGTTCGAGTCAGCAGCAAAGGGGTTAGACAAGGTGTGGAAAATGTAGGTGAATTTGCCGCATGTAAATGCGCATGTAAAGTGTCACTTTAAGCTGCTCAATATTTGATAGGGCCACCTACGAAAATGCAAAAGCTTGCGCTGCTCTCGCTCTCTCGGTCACTCTCTCTCTATCTCTCTCTCTCTCTCTCTCACACACACAGCTGCAGCTACAGATGCAGACAGTGAGATAGAAGATACAATGTGGGAACTTCAGCGACAATGGCATCGACATCGGCGCATTATAAAAATGTTTTACGATTGCCGGCAGAACCAAAAAAAAAAAAAAAGAAAAAAAAGAAAGAAAGAAAGAAAAAAAAAACAAAACAAAGACTCCGCAACTGGACATAAAGCGAGTTTTATTATGCCATCGTGCGGCAGACAGAGATAGCGTGAGGAAGAGTGCAGCAAAGAGTGCAGCAGCAGCAGCAGCAGCGGCAACAGGGGAAGGAGAGGTTGAGTCGTCCACGCTTTGCATGGCATTGGAGTCAACTGACGTTGCATTAAGCAAAACGGCCACTGACGACGACGACGACGGCGACGTTGTCTGGACATGAGCGTGAACACATGAATAGCTGCCGGCAGCTTAATGGATATGGATATGGATATGCAACAGCAACAAATAACAAATAACAAACAACAAGAGCAACTACAACTACAACAACAACAACAACAAGGCACAAATGGAGCGACTATAACTACATATATGTATATGACTTTGTTATACTCTTACCAAGAATATTAGTAAGACAATATGTCTGAGAAAACTTTTTGATTGATATTGTTAGTGTTTGCTATGGATTGTTGAGATCTTTATATGGAAATAATAGTTGCTTTAGCTGTCAAATTAGCAAAGAGTTGATATTTTATTTTAGAAGTTTATATAAATTTATATAAATTAAATCTTTTTATATTTATGGCATATTTAAAGACAGACAAATGTTTATTACTGCTGTAAAGCATATACTCTATGGAATTATTATTGCTAATTGCAGACAGAGCTATGATCAGTCAACACTTTTACTGCATTTCAATTAAACTATTGTAAAACTTTAATGATCTTTAGAGTACTTAATCTGGTAACTAAAATTACGCTTCTTCTATTAGAAAAATATGTAAAAACTATAATATGCATAAACACAAAGAATGCTGATATTTTTAGAAGTATTTTTGCCCTTCTAAAACATTTTCTAAGTGTAATAAAATTTTATTACTTTTTTGCTTATATATATAGTAATAGATCTTCCGAACGATATATAGTATATATATATAGTATTAGAACTCTCCATCAATGTACGATTTCAATAACACTAAGTTCATTTTTAATAGATAAAACCGAGACATTCTTTTAATAGATCTTTTTAGAATTTTGTTCACATTTACTAGGTTTATTGAAGTGTTTAAATTAATATTAATAAATATTTTCTATATGCTAAAGATTTTTACATTCTTTTCAACCTTTACTATATAAAATTAATTGAAGTTTTTAAAACATTTTTTTATCATTATCATTTTTAAGTTAAAGATTTAAGGATTTTTCTCTCTACATTTATTAAGTTTATAGAAATGATTAATTAATGAATATTAACAATTATTCTCTTTATATAAAAGAATATTTTTATTTAAGTCCTTGCATTATTATTAATAATTATTATCTTTATTGTAAATATTTAAAGATCATTTTCCACATTTATTATGTTTAACGTAGTTTTTTAATTATTATTAATAATTATTTTCTTTATTGTATAAATGGTAATATTTTCTCCACATTTATTTTGTTTGTTGAAGTTTTTATATTATTGATAATACAAAATATTTGCTTTTGTTTTTTTGCATATTTAATAAGTTAATAGAAATTTGTATAATATTAATAATAATTATTATTTTCTTTATGTTGACGATTTATAGAATTTCTCCCACATTTTTTAGATTTATTGAAAATTCTAAATTATTTATATTTATATTATTTATTATCTTGAATATGTAAATAATTTTTTATTTTTTTAATCGAAAATATCTATTTATATTTGTCTATATTTATTACATGTTATATCTTTATCATATTCCCAGTTCATTCTGCAATTGAACTCTATTAAATCCCCCTCCATTCTCTTAGATACGACAGCGTATTAAGTCTTCGTTAAGTCCAACTTTATAATTTCCCTTTCTCGTTATTTTGCGTGGCATTTTTTCAATTTCATTATCAAGCTTTATGCGTTGCGTTGCGCCGCAGATCGGTTTACTTAGCAGTCGGAGACATATGTGAAAACGAAAAGGTCTTTGCGGTGACCTTTGTGATGAGCATCGACGTCGACTTGAAGGCGGACTCGAGCTTGTAACCGGGACTGAATGCTCGACTGAAGAGTGGATCACTTCAATGAACCACTGTCCATTTGTGTGGTGCCCGCATCTCTTTGAGCTTTTTATTTTATTTTTTTCGTTTTGTTCTTGTTTTTTGTCTTTTTCGTTGGCTCATTTAATTGAATATTGCGGCTGACCAACTGGCAGCTCAACGGCAAAGTCAACTGAGTCCAACTTCAGCTCGTGGCGTTCGGCCTGTGGGCTGTTGTCGGGGCAGCACTTGTACGCGGTTTGCACTGACCACAGCAACAAGAAGAACAACAACAACAGCAACAACAGCAACAACAATAACAACAACAAACTGTATGACAGCAACTTAAACTTCAGAGTGGCAAATTGAATCGTTGTTGCTGTCATATTAAGCATGAGCCACAACAGCTGTACAACGCCTATATGCGACTCGAGTTCTGTTTGCATTGTTTTATTGGTCTTTGATTTCAATATAGAGTTAATGTGGCAAATGATGTCATAAGTGGGAGCACACAAAGGTACGAATTTAATTGCAATTAGCTTACTATTAAATAACTCAAATTTCATGGAAACTTGCAATTAAATCGATACAGAAATAGAAGTTGATTTAGACAAGAAAACTAGAGCGAATGAGGCGCAATAATAAATGTGAAATTCATGAGATTTTGATATAGAAATGCGCATTCTTTTAAAGAGTTTAGACTGTAGACAACACTTGGGAACCTACTTCATTGTATATCTAAAAAAAGAAGGAAGAAGGTTTGATCTAAGAGCATAAGTATAAATAAGCTTGCTTAAAGACTTTAAAAAATTTAAATGTAATTCAATTGAATTAATCTCAAGTGAGTCGAGAGAAACTAAAAATTTGAACTCTTGAAATTTGCGTTGAATTCATGAATTGATTTCAAGATTTACCACATTATTAATTATAATTCATTTATTTACCTCTGGAAAAGAAGTATATACATTACTTCAAAAAGAAGTATTCTAATTAAATCGTAACAGTCAAAGTATATTTATTTATTAATGTATTACTAATATATATTAATATGTAGAAATAAAAAGCAAAACACAAAAAAATTCAATTGTTTTTATTTTATTTTTTTTGAATTATAAAAGCACTTAAATAAATAATTATGTTTCATAGAAAACAAGTATATTTTAAGACTTGTTGTTTTTACAAATAAAATAATTTGTTTTTAGGTTTTTAATAATTTAATACATTTTAATACCTTATTAAAGCGACTTGTCTTAGCATTCGCAAATACTTAAAGAGTCGAATTACCTATTTTCTGCCCATCTTCGATCATAACTTCTCTCAGTGCCCTGCTATCTACTACTCTCTGATATAGTTTATAAATATAATTAACAATTTGAGTAGCTCGTTTCTGAGACAAATGCGTTTGTTTTAAGCTGGAAATTGCATTGATTTACTTGAGCATGTTGCAAATAAATCGAATAATATTCCTTCGAGTTTATGTGTGCAACTTGTGGGTTTTTTATTTTATTCTATTATTTATTTTGTGTTTTTTCAATGAAATAAACTTCTCATAAAACTATAATTCATATGAATTTGCTTGCATTGAGGCGTAACAACAACCAGAAGGGATGGAGAGTGAGCATGAGGCGGGGGTGAGAGGGGGGGGGGGTTAACAACAACAAACTGTAATGGTCTGCACTCAATATGTAGTTGCAACCTTTTGCTTTGGTTCTCTCGTAACTTTCCTTTTAATGGCAACCAAAAAGTGCTCAGCAGTTTTACAATGCCAGCAACAACAACAACAACAACAACAATTGCGCTTTATTGTTGTGGCTGTTGTTGCTGTTGTTGTTGTTGTTGTTGCTGGTTGCACACAAAAGGAACGATAACAACGATAACATTTTAGCACATAAATTACAAATTCATGAAAAATTTTACGCTCGTGTTGTGCAGTTTTTGTGTTTTATTTCGTTGTTGTTCGAGTGGTTGTTGTTGTTGTTGTTATTGTTGTTGTTGTTGTTCTGCTTGTTGTTGCTGCTTTTGTTTGGTTTTCTGTTTTTGGCGGCAAACGCATTGCATGTTGCCGCCGTTGCCGTTGCTGCTGCTGCTGCTGCTGCTGCTGCTGGCATTTATGTTGCTCGCCGGCAGCAACATGCATATAGAACCGACAGATATCGCGCATGGATTGTGTATATATATATATGTGTGTATTTATGTGTGTGTCTGTTTGTATGTGTGTGGGGTTAGGCTTCGCCTTAGTTATCCACAAAAGGTGGCAGCAAAGGTGCAGTGCGGTCAATGCGTTATTTGCAATTCATTGCTGCTGTTGCTGCTAGGGGTATGAGGTTTTGCGACTGTGCAACTGTGACACGGCAGCAACAACAACAACCACGACAGCAACAGCAATAACAACAACAACATTGCCACGCTGGCGGCATCTGTTTAGTCAGCAGCAGCAGCAGCAGGCCACATGCGAGTGTATCTCGCTTTTTTTCTGGCTTTTTTGGGCTGATATGGCTTCATTTTTATGCCACATTGCAAGCAATTTAAATGTTAATCAATTGCCAGGCCAATTGCCAATGTGGAAACTAAAATATCCGAGGCAACCAGCTCATGCAAATGCATTTATCAAGCGTCTGGCCAAATGAAATAATAATCATAGACGTAGCAAATAAATAAACCAAAAGCGAAATGCTCAAAATGTGCACGGCGCATGGAATTTAAATCAAAATAAATGCAGAAAAAAAAGCGATTTGGCGATTTGTTTGCTTGTTTAAGGGGGGGCGAGAGAGTGAAAGGGAGAATGTGTGTGTGAGAGAGAGAAAGAGAGAGAGAGTGGAAACACAAAGTGAAAAGTTATGAGCAGCGTCGTGTCGCGACGAGTCGGAAAAGCAACACGTAGCATTTTCACACTGTTGATTTTTAGTGAAGCCAACAACATTTACGCTCACATGCGAGCCAGACAAAAGCAACAACAACAAGAGCAACAACAACAACAACAAGTCAGGAAGCTACAGTCGGGGTACGACTGTGGGAGACTCTGAACTACAGCACGAGTTTTTGCATTTGTCATATATATATATATATATACGAATTTCTAAAGAAATTTGGTTATTGCTTTTTCTTGAATTCTCAACATTTTCTGACAAATATGGCAAAATTAATATTATATGTATATATAAAATAAAAGTAATTAATTTATAGTTATTAAAAAATGTATTTTGGAATTGTCAGCAGTGGGATTCGAACTCGCGCCTTTGCGGCGTTTCTTGTTGTTGTTGTTCTAACTAAAGCAATTTTGGCCGCAGAGGTGCCATGAACCTGCTGATCATTCATTCCTTAATATCTTCTATGTTTATGAACCGATCGTGCTTAAATTTTCAGAAAACGTCCGAAATAGGACATCCTCCATATGTGCCAAATCTGAATTAAATCTAAAGTTGGTAGCTTCAGTAATACGTTTTTTTCGATTTGCGGGGGCGGAAGGGGGCGTGGCAAAAATCTAAAACAAACTTGATCTGCCTGCAAACAATACACGTGTTGTCACCAAATTTGGTTACTCTAGCTCTTATAGTCTCTGAGATCTAGGTGTTCATACAGACGGACAGACGGACAGACGGACAGACGGACAGTCGGACAGACGGACAGACGGACAGACGGACATGGCTATATCGTCTCGGCAGTTGACGCTGATCAAGAATATATATACTTTATAGGGTCTGCCACGCCTCCTTCTGCCTGTTACGCACATTTCGCTTCCGTCAAACCTAATAGACTGTGAACTTTTAGTTCAGAGTCTAACAAGAGTGCCAACAGCAATAACATCAACAATTTTGTGGCATATAGTTTGATTTATGCCTCTCTCTCTCTGCATTTGTTGAACTCCACAGCAAACGCAACGACGGCTGGCAACTTAATTTGCACAAAACGCATCAAGCAAAAATATTTATACAAAAAAAAAAAAAAATAGGGGACGCCCTGTGTTTGGGCAGCCCTGGTTAGTAAGGGAAGGGAAGTGGAGTGCATGCAAAATGAACAGCAGCAGCAGCAGCAGCAGCTAAGAGCCAAGATGAAGTCCTGCCAGAACCTTGGACAGCACAGCGACTGGTAAAACGAAGGAAATGATGAAAAAATTCCATAGCTAAAATTGCATTATGTCGATTTTGTGGATTTCTCATCGTTTTCTTTTGCTGCCTTAATGCAAAAACAGACTGCGCTCAGCGGGGAGCGGGAAGCGGGGGAGGGAGCATAGAAGAGCAAAGATAAAAAGATAAAGCGTAGGAGTGGTGAGGAGGGGAGCGGCAAAGCTAGATAGCATAAATAGTCGAAGCTGGTCGCTGGCAAGTGGCTTAGAGAGCGGTGTCTCTCACTCTACTCCCCTGCTTCCGCTTCGCCCCCTAGTTATAAGAAACATTGGTCGACAGTCCATAAAAAAAGTTATTTTTTTCTAATTTTTTTCATATTTTCTTCTTTTTGTTGTTGTTGTTGTTGTTGTTGTTGTTGCTGAACAGCTTTGTCGAACAAACAACAAAAATTTAAAAGACTTTTATTGGTTTAAGCTGAAAAGCTGGCAACTGCAAAAGCGGAAACAGGTGCTGCTCAAATCGGTTTGCAAGTTTATGAATATTTGCTTAAATTATGTCGAAAATCATATTTAATATATTCGCATATATTTGACTAACTTATTGAATTGTTTAAAGAGTACAGTATATGCTAAAAATATATATTTAAATTTAATAATTGAAAATTCAATTTCTAACAAAAGTTGAGCGAGTTAGGATTGATAGAACTTGAATATATAAATGTAGCTTAACTTATGTGTTAAATAGATAATGAAATGCATATTAGCAGAGTTACTAGTATCATAAATACAAAATAAATAATTAATATAATAAATGCAAAGAAATATAAATATATTAAACTAAAATTTCAATACAATTTGAATTTAATGAAGTTTCAATATAAACAACTAAATTGAAACTTAATTAAATTCAATTTAAACTTATCTTATCTCTTTTACTACTTGCTTTCAGCTTACTCAATCTAATTGCCACTTTTCCACTACTAAATTTATACACATTTTTTAACATATTTACACATTTTTTTACATTATTGTCTTACATTAACATATACGTTAGTTAGCAATTGTAGAGTCACTGCATGAGCTTTTCTTTGACATAGAAAAAATGTGTAAATATGGCAAAAAATGTAGAAAAATGTAGTAGTAGAAAGAGCGCAATATTATTCATCAATTAATTTTTATTATCAATATTATTTCATTTAAAGTAATACACACTGCACCCATTTATATAGAGCTCACTCAGTTAATTACCTCGCTCTCTACATTTCTGCTTATTTCACAAAGATTTCAATTAAATATACTCTCACCCAGCTTACAGGGTATCTTACTGCATAAACTGCTACTTCTAATACTCTCTAAACAGCTCTAACATTCTTATCAACTCTACTCCAAGTATTCCCGCTGTCTTTGACTTGCTATTTCTTACTCCAGTTTCTATTACCCTATTTATTGCTTTTTATAGGGTATCAGCTTGGTCTAGCTACCACATAATTTGCTATTCAACTGCAATATAAATATATATATAACAGTTTGGCAAACGAATTCAGCACTTTGGCCAATAAATTTGTTAACCGAAAACTTTGTACAATTTAATTTTGCTCGTTGTTGTCGTTATTGTTGTCAGACTTGAGTTGTTGTTGTTGCTGCTGTCGTTGTTGTTGTTGCTGTTGTTGTCTTAACTGGGCACACGGCCGACTCAAAAGACAGAGCTGCTGGGCGTGTTTTTAATTGCCGGGACAATTAAAAACAATTTTGCCGGCACCCAGAGTGGGGCAATAAATTTAATTGGCCGCAGTGACGCCTCTAAAATGTGACGCCCCCTTTGACTTTTGTTTGGCTTATACTGCCATTTCTTTAGCCTTTCTCTCTCGCACTCACTCTCTCTCTCTCTCTCTCTCTTTTGTGCTGTCTGCATTTCCCATTTCCCAGCTTCATCTCCGGCAACGTCTACGTCTCCGGGCTCTGCTGGCTTCAGCAGACATTTTCACACCTACTGACAAGGTGAGCACTGTGGGGCGCGGAGCAATTTATGCGGCTGTCAAATGCAACCCTGCTTGATTTTTATTGGCAGCTAGCACGCAGCTACTGTTAGACACCCCAACTCCCTCCACATCCATCTCCTCCAGCCCTTTTTTTTTGCTTTTCGGGTAATTGCATTGAGCACATAAATCAATTGAATTGCATTTTCATGCGACAAGTTTGGCCAACCCTCGCATGGACCAAGGACTGCTGCTGCTGCTCTTGTTGTTGTTGTTGCTGTTGTTGTTGTTATTTGCTGGTCGCGCCCTTGGCTGCAAGTGAAAGCTAAAGTAGTTTTTCTTTCTTAGAGCTGTCTTTCAACTTTTTTGCACACTCTCTCTCTGCCTCTCTCCAGCTGTGAAACCCTTTCAAGCGTAGCATAATCAATTGAAATTGCATGCAATGCGTCATCAGCACGCCAAAGTCAAAGCCAATGCAATGGATGAGAATTTTCCTAGTCGTTGTACCCGCTTACCCCCTTCCCCACACCATTTGCAATGCTTCGACAACCATTAGTTTTGGCTTGGCCACATTTCTATAAAATTTGACTTTCCCTGCACGTAAAAAGATTATCAGAACTTCGTTTATTGCTTATCAAATTAAATGATTAATGTTGTTTGGGGGCTTTTCTTCGTTTTTCCTCGTTTTGCTTATTGGATGAAAATGTCAGCAACAGTTTTTTCACAGTTCAAATGTGTTGCTTGTTCTTGTTATTATATTTATTTATTTTTATTAGTATTTCTATTTTATTTCTCTCTCTCTCTCTCTCTCTCTCTCTCTCTCTCTCTGCTTCGAGTCGTTGCTGTTTGTATTTGAATCAAATTGTTGAGCATTTTATTGAGAAAGTTTTTGTGGCTCTTAACGCTCCGTTGACTTGTCGCTTGTGCTGCTGCGGGCGGCAAATCATATTTTACATACTTTGAATATGAAATTCTCGACGAGGCTGTGCAGCATAGGACAATTTAGCATATTGCTGTCAACAAGTGCCACAACTTGGGCATTAGGTTCCACTCCTGCTGGGGACAGCAGATTAAAGTGGCTTGCAATGTTTTGTTACTTTTGCAATTCTAATAGATGCAAATTAAATGCTATGATTTGCACTTGGAGTCCACAAGTTCCGCATGCCTACTACATAGAGTCCACTTGGAATCCACTGTTTAATTTCTGAAAAAATGTGCTTTAAATAGCTATGCAAGTGTGTTGCGCTCTTTGGCTCTCTATTGGTATCCACACGCAATCCACATGTGTTCCACATAGAGTCCACTTGGTATCCACAATTCTATTTCAGCAAATGTGCTTTAAATAGCTATGCAAGTATGTCGCGCTATTAGTGTAACACTTGGCATCCACACGCAATCCACATGTGTTCCACAAATCCCATTTCCTTAAAATACGCTACTTTTGAAGGGTTCTGCTTAATATAACTTGCAATTTATGCACTACACTAGTTCCACATACAATCCACTTGTATTCTACAACACTTTTTCTTTAAGTTTCTTTTGGTTTTAAATAGATAAGCACTAAAATTTCGTTTCGCAACAATGTTTCAATAGATTTCTGAAGTTGTTTTCTGTATCTTTAAAGAGAGCACACCAAGTATGCCACACACACATTTGGGTTAACTTGTAACTAAAGCACCCGCATGCACAGCATATGATCCACAGCCCATTAATCAGTCGGGCCATCCAAACAAAAGTATAACTCATCAACGCACAAATTACAAAGACAAACGATGACTGACACGGCGAACAGCCATGGCAACAACAGCAGCAACGACAGCAGAAGCTGCAACGTCAGCGTTGATATTGCCACCACTTAGTACATATAGTACACACAATCCACACTCTACACTCCACACTCCACACAGATGGGACGTTGGGCCGAGGGTTTTTGTTAATTAAACAAATGCCGCAGTGACATGTACACATCAGGATGATGACTGGCATTTGGCGTATGCTGAAGTGCAACGCAGTTTGCGGTTATGCATCTGCATGGCAAATTGGTCCGTATACGCGAGTAGAGAATTGCATGAGGATTGGTTTTGGCTTGGAGTTAGGCAATGGAGTTGGGTCTTTGTTGTTGTTTTTTGGAGGTCTGGCTTCACAATTCCGGTTGACAAAAGCGCGCACACAAATAACGCATAAACTGTTGGCTAACGGCAAAAGGGAGGCGCCTCCAAAAATCCAAAAAAAAAACAAGAAATGAATGGAAATGCGGCTCCACATGCAATTTAATTTATTTCAATTGCAGCAGAATTATTACGACAGGCGACAGGCGACAAAGTGCCGTTATTTTGCGGCAGTGCAGCAATTTATGTGCATGTGTGTTTGTTTTCATTGTTTGTTGCATGAGTCTGCCTCGACTGCGGCTGCTTCTTGTTGTTCATAAACAAATTCTCAGTGTGAAGAAAGCAAACGCAGTATGCGTCAATTTCAATTAAACAGACGCGTGGCCCTCGCCACTATCATAATCATTGTTAATGCCCATAATTATGATGATGATGATGCTGTTGATGCTGATGATGATGATGATGATTATGTTGATGTTACCAGCAGCTGGCCTGCGTAGCTACCACATGTGTGTTTGTTATCTTGCCACAGAAGCCACTGCGTCAAAAACTCGCGACCAACTTGCAACTATGAGGTTCAAGCTCTGCCAGCGGTTACCACCCCCTCACCCAACCTATACAGCGAACAGCAGCTAACTAATTTGGCGGAAAATCTCAATTTTCACATTTTCCAAAACACACACACAAATTATAATGAAACATTATGGGGCATAGTAGAAGTTACAACTACTCGCTAATTGATACTTGGTAAGAACAGCAAGAGAGGCCAAAACTTAAACTTCTGTTGGGTAGATTTAATATTCTTTAATTTAATCAATTATATTAATTAATTAAGGAAACTATTTTAGTTTAAATTTATACAAACTAAAGTATTTATATATGGTAAAATTTGTTTGTATTTAATTTATAAAGAAGGAATTTCATTTATGTAATAAAAGTGAATATGCGAAATATTTTTACAAAATAAAAACAAAGTAAAATAATTAAGCTTATATTTAAAATTATTTTATTAATAAAATAAGCAATTCTTTTCTTAAATTTTCTTTCAATGTTAACAAATAAAATGATGCTTTAACTATTATTAAATAAAAGTGAATTTTTATAATTATTTTATTGTTTTTTCTATCAAATATTTGGAAGTTTTTAAAAATAATTATCAAAAATAATAGAAAAATAATGAAAAAATAAATAATATTATTATTTTTTATTATTAAAACATTATTAAAAGCTCTGAACATTTTTTTTTTTAATTTCTATTATTTAAACTTTAATTATTAATTTAAATACTAAACTGTGTTTGATATTTAAATTATAAATAACTTCTATATGTTATATATTTATTTGCCAAAATGTGTTAAATTAATAAATTAGCATTTTCTTTTAATTCAACTGCTGCACTCAATAATTAAGTAAATTAGCTTAATCAAAAATCTGTCTTCTTTATATAAATTTTATTTATTTTTTCTCGACTCTACTTTCACTTTCGCACCACTGTGCTGGACATTGGCTGTTGTGTGCTGTGTTGCCCCCTTTAAAAAAAAGCGAATGTCATGCAACAGTGGAAGAGTGCAGACTGTAAGTGCAACTGCCTCAACAATGGCAATTGCTGTACAGTTCAATCTTTAATGTGGCCATAACGAACTGCACTTGGCCCAAAAGACCGCAGACTTTTGCAGTGCCATTCTCGCCATGGGTGGCAGCGGATTCAGTTGCATTTGATTTTAAGCTTTTAAGCATTATTGTTGTGGTGGTCGAATGGTGTTGCTGTTGTTGTTGTAGTACTTGTTGTTATTGCTGTTGTTGTTGTTGTTGTTGTTGTTGTTGTTATTGTGGCTGTTGTTTCTGGTTGCACAGCGCCGCAGAGTTTCAAGTGTAAATTAATTTATGAGGCATGCGGCGTCAACGGCGCCACACTCTGCGACTGGGGGTCATGTTGAAGTCATCTCTCCACTAACAATTCACAAAATACCCTCCTACTCCTGCCACCCCCCACTACCAATGGCCCTCGCTGTGTGTGCCCCATGCCATTTTGGACACTCGCCATTTGAAATGTCAACCAAAGTGTGAAATTTCATATTGAATGACGCCGTTTGCTGGCGACAAATGAAGCTGACCGAAGCGAAATGCATAATTGAGCAATAGCCAGACACACACACATTGATATATTAATGTTATTTGTATATACTAAATATATATATATAAATATATATAAATATAAACTCACTTACCTTTCAATGTGCCAATGAGCAGTAGTACGACGACTAAATTGAAGCAGGCAAACATTTTGTTCATTGAAGTAAAACTCGTTTGTTTCATATACAAATGTAACGCTCGATCTGCAAGTAGAAGAGATAGAGAGAAAGAGAGAGTGAGTGAGGGTGAGAATAGTTATAAACAATACACAAGCTTATGCATATCAACAAATGTCATATTGTCATCATCAAAATAATTGTTTTGTTGGCCGCGCCTAAAGACGCCCCATCGCATCGATAGACACATGCAATTTGTCGTTTGTTTAGCACACCATAATAGAGATATTACGGATGCCCCTCCCCCCCCTCCCACTGCTAACCGCTCAATCCCCTTTGGCTATCAGCTAAACTTTGGTCGCTGCGTTTGCTGAAAACAAGTGTCAAGCGGAAGCGCCACCTGTGCTGTTGTCGCTGTCGTTGTTGTTGTTGTTGTTGTGGTTGTTGCTACTGTTGTTGTTGTTGTCGTTGTCGATGTCGATGTCATCATTCAAATGTCATTCGCTCTTACAAATTGTTGTTTGACATGGCATGCCGCTAATCAAAACGGAACACAGACACATAGACCTACGCTTGCAACATGTGGCACATGTGTCAATGTGCCATTGCTATCAACACTCTATACACACACAGACACACACACACACCCTTCCTCTCCTGTGCAATTAGGCGCTGCCTCCTTTCTTTGTTTAACAACGACACGCCACGCCCTCAGTTTGAAAACAAAAAGAAATTTTCATTAGTTTGTGCCATTGTCCAAAATGTGAATCACAAACAGAATTGAAATTCAAATCGAAATCGGATTCAAAATCGGCAACAACAAACTCATCTCCCATCTCCCATCTTCCATTTCCCATCTTCCAGCTATGCCCACTTCTCCCCCCCCCCCCCTCTCTCTCTCTCTCTCTCTGTATAGGTATCAACTACCCATCTAGAGGCTTTTCATTTCATTTGAAAATCATTCGTTGATTGTCATCGTAGGTGTGACTAATTGTTGGTCATTTATCTTCTTGCCTTTTGCTTTAGGGGACTCGTCTCTCCCTCTCCCTCTACCACTACCTCTACCTCTACCCCTATCTCTATGTCTACTACCATTAAGTGTATGGTTTTGGCCTCTTTGGTTTTAGCTTACATTTTGTGCCATTGCATTTGGTTTCCATAGAAGCCATGAATTATTTCCGTTCCATTTGAACTGAAAGGTGGTGAGGATGGCGAGGAGGTAAGGAACGGGGGAAGCGAGGGTTCTTTAACTGGTTAGCTTTGCCCATTGGGCACTGTTTGTCTAAATTAGATACATTGGCCTTCTGCTACACTGTCTGCCACCTCCACTAATTGATGGCCAATTGTTTGGCTTGAATAGACGTTTGGCTTACGCATTTTCAACCGGAAGATGAGCAACAATTTGTTGTAAATAGCATCAGGCTATTTATATAATTACAAGCATATTGAATTCAGCTTCACAATCTTATTGTTGTTTTACTTTTCACTTGCTGAGAAACTAAATTATTATAATTTTGTTTGGTGAAATTTGTATATATTTAAATTATATTTGTTTTATATTATTATTTCATTGAATTGTTTATGGTAAATCGATTATAGTTTTATGCTCTTTCAATTATTAAAATATAATTAGTTATAGTACTAAGACTCATTTATTGCTAATCTTTATTACAGATAATTAGATCGTTAAGTTGTTTTATGTATTTTATTTTTGTACATTTTATTTCATATTTTCTTGATAATTTATTGTGACTAATAAGTAAATATATATTTAAATATTATTAGCTTAACATTTCTCTTGCTCTATAGAATTTAATTGAAGGAAAATTTGTTAATGATATTTTTCAAAGAGCTGAAGATCGTCTTATCATACTGAAATATGCGTTTATTTTTATTTATTTATTTAATTTTATTTATTTAATTACTAATAATTATTAACTATTAACTTAAATATTTCCTTAGCTAATTCGGCAATTGTATTGTTTCTTCTTTTTGATGATTCGTAAATAATTATTCTCTTTTCTTTCTCTTTTTTTTCATATTTCTTTAACTGAAACTTTTCCTTGTTGTTACCTTATATATCTTTTCCATTTCCTTATATATTAATTTAAATAATATTAACTTGATCGTTTTCTCTAATCATTCTCATTAAATTGCACATAAATGTCTAAACATTTATATAAAATATATTGTTTCTTCTTATTGTTGATCCGTAGATAATTATTCTCTTTCTATATATATTTCCTTAAGTAATATTAATTAGAACTTTCACTTGTTTCCGACTCTGTACTACAAACTATTTTAGACTCTGTAATAAAAGTTCATAGTCTTTTATTTCTTCTTTCTAATGATCCATTGTTAACTTTTCACTTATATATATATATTTAAATAATTTTACCTTAATAATTTCCTCAGCTCATTTTCATCTGTCGAATCATTATTTTATTTCTTTGTGCATATTGTTGGTTTTTGCTAATTATCTGTAGCTAATGTTTCTATATATTTATATACATATCTATAGAATTAATATTTTCCATGCTAATTCTGCAGCTTTATTACTTCTTTTTACTGTTGATCTGCCGATAATTAATCTCTTTCTATATACATTTATTTAAATAAAATTAAATCGCACATTTCTCCAGCTCATTCTCATTTCGATTCCTTCAGCTATCATCTCTCTCTCTCTCTCTCTCTCTCTCTCTCTCTCTCTCTCTCTCTCTCTCTCTCTCTCTCTCTCTCTGCCTGTAGATTTCGTAATGCTCCACAACATATGTGCCATGTTTGGCTCTACATTTGATTGACAAATGCCTTGAAAGCGGCCAGATGGACTGACAAATATTATAGCAAGAATAAAAATGATTGTCAAAAACGTATCGCATGCAATATTTGATCGGCCCAAGGCCCCAATTCGTGTGTGCAGAGACCTAACAAGCCCCTAAAATGCCCCAATGACTGGCAATAGTACATGTGTATCTGTCTATCGGTCTGTCTGCTTGTCGGCCCGTCTCGTTGTTGGCTGGTCGTTGTGTAGCTGACAGATACAACGAAGCTTAGATGCAGATAAAGGTAGTAGTAGTTGTAGTTGTAGTTGTAGTTGTAGTTGTAGTTGTAGTTGTAGCTGTAGTTCTAGTTGTTGTTATAGCTGTAGTTCTAGTTGTAGTTGTAGTTGTGAGCAACCCTCTGGCAAATGCCATGGTAACACTTACACACAAAAAGCATGCCCAACCCTGCAACGGGGGTGTGTATTTCCCTAGTTCTTTATGTCTTTTAATTCGTTTTTATTTTCTGTTTTTTTTCTGTTTTTTTCTCTTGGTTTTTTTTTTTTTTTTTGGGCAGACAGGTGCACACACACGTCGCCTTTTTCAAACTAATTTCAAAAGCAAATGCCATGCAGTCAGCGTGAATTGACTGATAAGAGGGGAATGTTAGGGGCAAACATAAAAAAACGCGCGCTATTCGCGTGTCTTGGCTAATTTGCATCATTTGGCCGTTAAGTGGCAACAAAATGTAATCGAATGAACAGATAGCCAGATAGATAGATAGGCACCTAAGGTGCCAGCTATTTTAATGGCCCTCCCCAACTGTAATTAGAATGTAACACAACATTTTGGCACTAAACTCTCGCGCTCATCAACTTCAATACAAAAAGCGTAACGAGTCTCTCAATTGTAATTTAAGCCAAGTTAAAAAAGCCCCACAAGTGTCCAACTTGGGGGTGTTTTGTCAACATTTCTTTGCGTTAACCGTCTTAATAAAAATGTGCTAACATAACAATGTCAAGACACTCTTACAGTTTGCTTCATTGGCTTTTAGCTCTGGCCCAGTCCCAAGTGTGTGTGACTTCTTTTCAACTGAAACTATGGCAACTGTAGTTATCAATTACATTGAGTGATTGCCTCGAAACTGTTTCAATTCTTGGCCTTAAGACAATGGACAAGTATGCTGTACTTCTGTGAAAGCTTCTACTGTTTTCTGTTGCCAACTCGGATTACCAATTGTGACAGAAATTGAATTTGGTTTTCTATTCTAAGGAAATAATTCGAAAGTGCATAGAAATTCAAGATCAGGCTAAAATCATTTCTTGATATATATTAAATATATATTTAGCTATTTATTATAAATTAATAATATAATATAATACCTAAACTAAAATATATTCATATTTACTTAATACTTAATCTATTTATTACAAATTATTTATAATAACTAAACTAAAAGCTATTTCTATATCACATATTTTACAAATGTATTATTGATTATTTATAATAAAATGATTTATTTTACAATATCTCAGCTAATCTTAAAATCATTTCTATATATTATTAAATTTATTATTATTATAAATATTATTATTATTTATTAGTTATTATTAAATATATCTTTACCTATTTATTAGCAATTAATTATAATATAATAACTAAATAAAAACATATTTCTATATTAAATATTTTACTCACTTATTATTAATCAATTTCAACCAAATTATTAAAAACTGTAAATATTTATTATAAATTAATTATAATGTAGTAAAAGATATTTACATATTAAATATATATATATATATATATATATATATAAATATATTAAATATTTTTTACAATAACTCGGCTGCAAAAAAATCATTGCATGCGCTAAATTTAATAGAAGATATTTATATATAACAGATATTTATTTATAAAACAATTTACTAATGTACAATTATTTAATTATGATATTAATTATACCATAACTCAGCTATAGTTAAGATCATTTCATGAGCTGAATTTAATAGAAGTTTTAAAGTTATTTTTTGTATATTTACTTAAGTAATTTACTGTTTTATAATTAATTAATGAAGTGTGCAAAATCTAATTTTAAGTAAAAATCGTTTCGTGAGTTTATTATGTTAATAATAACAACAAAATTTATAGCTTCCGTAATTTTCTAATTTATTATAAATCATTTATAAGCTGAAGCTGTAGCAATAAGTAATATACACATAGCAATAAGTAATTTACACATAGCAATAAGTAATATACACATAGCAATAAGTAATTCACAATACACTAGATCCACACACACATTATTATAAGCTAGCAAAAGAAAAAGAGATACAATAAAGAACATTCTGAGTTTGGCAATGAACAAGAACGCATTGCGTGTGACTACAAAGCTAAAATCGTTTTGAGATTAAATTAAATTTAATTTAAATAAATTTTATATATAAAATAAGTTACTCATTTAAAAGTATATTAATAGTAAAATATTTAAAATAAATAATATATATTAAAATAAATATTAATCTAATATATATATATAAGATTTAAAAAAATATAATAATTAATTAACAATAATCTCCATATAATATGAAATCATTGATGGAGAGGATTTAAATTGATATAAATTTATAAAAAGAACATTATTTACATTTTAAATAAATATTTTTAATATTTCGTATTTGGTATAATTAAATTAGATACTAATACAAATAATAATTTAATATAATAATTTAATTTAATAGTAATAATGTAATATTACTTATTTCAAACTTTCCTTATTTAAAGTGCATGACATACTACACTACACACTCATTTATTTATTATAAAGAAATTATAAATATAATTCTTTCTTTGATCGCGACAATGAATAAGAAACGCCCTCATTATTTAACATTTCCTAAGAATCAGAGTGAGCAGTTCTGTTGCGTTGGTCAAGATGAGAGCATTAAATAGTCTGGTTTCGCTGCTGTGCATTGCAGTGATCTGCATTTGGGAATTCACATATTTAGATGCAAGCGAAAACCTCTCAAGGTTAGGCTGCTTAAGTGAGAAGATAACTGAAGAATTTGAGCAGCGATATGAACGATACAAAAGTTGCTGTCAATTTATCAAATCGTTTGATCCAGCAAACAATTGTGAATGGTGTGAGGAGTCGTTTTCAATGGAATACCTGATCTATCAAGTGGAAATTGAATGTACTGTGGGTTGTGGTACACTGCGACCTTGTTGTGAAATCAATAAAATAACTGGGAAATGCAAACCAAGGCATTTTTAGGAAATCAATCAGACAAAGAAAATCAAGTGAATAAATTACAACAAATTAATGTATTTAATAATAATTTATTTCAAATGTTTACTGATGTAAAAATAATTTGCATAAATAATAAAATTCATTTTTAAATAGAATCTCATGTTTTTAATTAGTTTATATATTATATTAACAGTTATAGTTCACAATAAAGAGGTAAGCATAGCGAATGAAATAAGCGTTAATTTGCTGTTTATTCTTTTATATAACTATATATTCCGAGAGTCTCCACCTTAGTTGTGTTTCAATAGGCAAGATGAGTGCATTTATCGCTTTGTTTCTCACTGCTTTAGTCATACAAAGAGTGACGTGTGATTTGCCAAACTGTGACACACTCCAGACACTTGAGGAAATCGCTTGTTGTGAAGAGGAGAAGCGCAGTCAAGAGTTTATCGAATGCTGTGAGCAACTGATGCAGATTAATATTATGAATAATTGTGCCGAGTGTAAAAGACAATATAATTACAAGAAAGTTCAATTTGAATGTGAAATTAAAACAACTTTGCCCAAATTCCGTGTTGCACTTGCCAATCCATGTGTGAGGAGGCAGGGAAAATGTGTAAAAATGAAATTCAATAAAGGCAAAACTACTTGAAGTTCATAATTGTTATATACTATGTTAATTAAATGAATGATGAATGCGTCAAGTGTAAAACATATATGCATTTAATTAGCTGCAGCTGAGTGTGCAGAGAGAGAGAGAGTGAGAGAGGGGAGTCTGTGCTCAGTTTGCCGCATTGGCAAATCGATTTCAAAACTTCTCATACATAAACAAGTAGCAGACGTTGGCCAGGCCATAAAAAGAAGGGGCGCATTAAAAACTCTCAGCTAATAAACTAACAAGCGTCGAAGCACAATTTATAAACAAAAGTCGTGAAAACTCATTGGAATAAGCGAGTTTATATGCTCTCCCTACTAATTTGTTTATTTTGTGCTAAATGCACAGCAGGAATAACAACAACAACAACAACGAGAAGAAGAAGAGTAGTTATAGCACTTGCCATAAAAAATCAACAGCAGCCACTGTGCGAGTTGAATTATAAATTTATAAAACTCGAAGGGGAAAATTGGAAAATGCTGTAAGTACAAAACGGAATATTTATGCAAACGTCAATGCAATTGAGTTGTGTTTTTGTTGCCAGCTATAGTATTTTATTACAAATCATCCAACACACAGCACACACACACACACACACACACACACACACACCACACACACACTGAGTGTGCCAAATTGATATGTAGTCGGGCAACGTGACGTATGAGTGATGATGCCTATGTAAACATGCAGAGTTGCTGCCACTGTAAGTGTGTGTGTGTGTGCGTGTGTGTGTGTAGGAGTGTGCGTGTGTGCGCGTACTTACAGCATATGATTGCCATGCTTGATGTAGCGCCACTTGCTGGATTCAAAATTAGGTTGCAGTTGGCGCCCATTCAGAGGCTCCAAAACGTCAACAAATCAAGCGAGACATTGCCAGCAAGTTGCTACTTTCGCCCCAGCCCCCTTCCCCGCCCATTCACCCCATTCTCCAATTCAGCCACCCCCTTCTTTGCCTGGCCATTCGTCTCACACCACCTTCAGACCACTCTTGACTTGTTTATGCACATTAGAGCCACTTGAGGCTGTGCCTATGCCCGCTTTTAGGCTCAACTGACAGACAGATAGACGGACAAACAGACAGACAGACAGACTGGCGCACTGACTGACTGACTGACTGACTGATTGTTTGCTGTCCATATTGATTTGCATATGTAGTTTTTCGTTTGATTCTATACGTTTTACATACAGTTCCATTTACATTGGCCTTCTCTCTCTCTCTCTTTCGCTCTCTCCTGCTCTCTACCCCCCTCCATTTGAGTCAGTCCATAATTTATTTGATTGATATGGCTTTACAGCTGGGCGCTTTTGCTATCATATAATAATTTCTATAAATTATCTGGCATACGAGCAGCGAGACCTCCGTTTGATTGCCGCTAATTTGACTGTCAATCAATGGAAATGTTGCAGTTTTTCCATCAGCATTTTGTCCCCATTTTATGGCTACATTTGTTTATTGCCCTGTTTTCTTTTTCTATCTTTTTTTTACTTTTATTTCTATTTTTGCTTTTGTTTTCTGTTCGCTGTAGCGTGTTTAATTCTCATGTGTTATGCATGATAATTCGCAAAACATGAAATTCGAATTCTGTTTATGCATTTGAATTCGTCTTGTTTACAAGCAGATGGAAACAGATTTTCCATAGATTTTCATGCATTACTCAATCAGCTAAATATGTGTATAAATATATATATATATAGTTTATTATTAACTCTGCACATATATAAATGAGAGCTGTAACTGACAGCTTGAGGGATTAGCTTTAAAAAAAAAGCAAATCACATGACAAATTGTAGAGTTGGAATTTTCCATTGTAGTTTTCACTTATGGAGAGAATTCAAATGAAGAGATATATACAAATAGCTATAGAACTATTTGTTCTAATAAACAATTTGATAATCATAAACTTAAACTCTTCTAGGCAATTATTTAGACTCGCCACTTACGGGTCTACTCAAACAATGCCGAAGAATCAACCTCTGGGAATTGAGCTCTTGAGATTTTAGCCACTTGTATTTACTATTTATTGACCAATCGTAGGAGGTTGCCCTTGAGGTTGCCGCCTGCCACTTGAGTGGAGTGTGAATGGAAAAGGGACAGGGAAAGGGAAAGGGAAACGGAAAGGGAATTAGAAATTGAAATAAGAAATGAAAATGGATTAAAACTGATCTCGGCTCGAATTTTAGTTGCTCTCGCAACAATGTTGAACTGTTGTTGTTGTTATTATTGCTGTTATTGTTTAATTGAAAACTCTGTTAATATTTGATGCATGCACAAGCTATGAAATTATTTAGCAAACAACTTGTGCTTGTGCCTAAAACTCAACCAACAAAAATGGAAATTCTATTCTCTGCATGCATTTTTCAAAAGTTCTCATTTGCCACATATTTTTATGGCCCCACTGTGGGTGGCAAATGTGAGTGGGTGTGTGTTGGAATCTGTGTGTGTGTGTGTATACACAAACATAGGGCAAGTTCAACTTAATTGCCTGCACGTTATTTGGCTTTCATTTTATGATTTTCAGCAGTGCGAGTAAAGTAATTTTAATGAATTGCCAGTTGCCAGGAGGAGTCGAGTCAACGAGGGCAGAGCAGACAATTGGGAATATGCCATAAATTTTGTTTTGAGATTTTTGTGCTATTCTCTGTTTGGGACATGGAAAACGAAAGCATCAATTATGCATGACAACCCTGCCCCAGCTCAGGAGTACAACGCAACCCAGTGTTGCTTGATTGTTGTTGTTGTTGTTGTTGTTCTTGTTGCTATCTTTGCTCTTCTATTATGAGCTGCAGCATATCATCATCGATGCCAGGCCATCAATAATGCAATTATGCTTTTCATGTTCGCCACAAATTGTTGCAAAAAAAAAAAAAAAATGCAATAAAAGTTAAAACAATTTAGACGCACAAATGCAGCAATGCATTATGCAGAGTTCTGGCCATAACTAGACTTGCCAAAACGGAAAAACGAGAGTGAAAAACAAAGGAAAAGTAAGAGGAAAAAAAGGGAAAGACATTGGCTGAAAGTAACCAGCAAAGTTAACAAAGAAGCCTTCGCTTAATAACTTTGTTGGCTCATTAAATATGTTTGTTGAAAGGCATAAGACATAAAATAAGCCAATTACTAGACTAGTAAAGCACATTAAAGCTTTTTGTGAGCTTAAATGCATAAAGAGCATAATAGTTTGCCTTAATTAGCTTGTCATAAAAGCGCGTTAGAAAACAATCTACTTTTCAGCAGCAGCAAATGCGAGCTTTGTAAGCTCATTAAAGCTTGCAGCAAATTGAAAGCTTTGCATAGTACACACTTTGTTAGAGAAACTCAAAAGAGCGATAAAGGAAATCATAATTGCATAGAACGACACACTTTGAAAGCTCATTAAAGCTGGCTAAAAACTTAAAGCGCTTCAAAGTAAAGTTTGTTTTTGGTAAACATAAAAATGTGGAACAACTAAAGAGAGAATTCAACTCTTAACAACATTAGCAACATAGCTCTTAAAAGCTCATTAAAGCTTACAACGAAACTACAGCTCTGCATAATTCCGATTGATTTATTAAATAGCTAAAGAAAATAGCATTTTCCATTAACAGCAAAGGAGAGCTTTTATGAGCTCATTAAAGCTTATAGCTCTTTTTAAGCTGTTTACACTTTAGATTGCTTGCTGTAATATAGCAAGAGGGCTTTTGTAAGCTCATTAAAGCTAGCAGCCAATGTGTTATTATGCAGTGAAATAAGCTCGTTATACTTTAAGCTAAAAGCTCGATAGCATTTCAATTTTGCACTGCTGAACTAATTCAAATATTGAGAGGTCGCTGTCAGCTAGTGTCATTTCATCATAACCGCCACGTCTATCAATACTATCAATAACAAACACTGAGAGGGGCAAAGGGGTAAAGACGATGAGGACGTCGCTTCAACTGTGTAAATGAGTTAACCACAAAATGTCAGTGTTCAACTAGTCCACCTCATGGGCCAACTTTTGCCTCTCTCTCTCGCTCTCTCTTGCTTGTTCTCTCTTGCTTGTGCTCTCTCTCTTCTGCTGCCCTTTGGCAGTTGCCTACTAAAAGCCACAGACACGCACAGCAATTTATGGGGTTATTGAGAGGGGGAGAAGCGGAAAGTCACATGTGGGGGAGAGGGGGATGACTTGAACTGCAAATAAAATCAATCAATTTGTATGGCAAAGCAACAACAAGAGCAACAACAACAACAACAGCAACACACACTGCAATGTCTAAGTGCACAGCGACACTGAAATCTATTTACCAGAGTGTTGAGAAAAGTTCAAAGAGCTGGAGAAAGTCAGAGAGAAAGAGCGAGGGAGAAAAAGAGAGCGAGAGGGAGAGAGAGAGTAAGAGTGAGTGAGCGTAAGAAAGAGAGAGAGCATAGTTCACACGCCCCAATAAGTTAGACTACTTATATGTTTAGAGTTTTTGGATTTAGGGGACACACGTCTGTCGTGTGTGAGTGTGTGAGAGTGTGAGTGTGCGAGTGTGAGTGTCTGTGAGTGTGTGTGAGTGTGTGTGAGTGTGTGTTTGTGTTTAATTAATAAACACAACTAACCCCCAAGACAGACAATCGACAAATGTAGCTCAAGTGTCGATTGATTTAGCAGCTGACTTGAGCTCAACAATTTCTTTTCTTCATTTTTCTTTTTCTTTTTTTCTTTTTTTTTTTTTGTTGTAGACAATTTCCATTCGGAAGTGCAAAGGGCAGGGAAATTTGTGAAAACCGCATTGGAAATATACGAAATGGAGCCAAATAAAAATCAATCAACACGCGCGCTTAATAGTCAAGATGTTAAGAGAGTGATGGAGCGAGAGAGAGAGGAGTGAGAGGAGGGAGGGGCGTGAAGAAGTGGTCTGGCTAAGCAGAAGATGCTGCTCATCAAATGTATCTGCCAGATACATTTCGTGCTGCATGTATCTTTAGCTGTATATTGAACAATTGCCAAAGACAAATTGCCTTTGTCTCGCATTTGAAGACGACTCTCGTCGTTGTTGTTGTTTTTACTTTAATTTGTCTCTTTGCCGTGGGAGTCGAAAAGTTTCACACGTTTTTTTTTTTGCTCTCTTTTATTTAATTTTATTTTTTTGTTTTATTTTATTTTTATTTTTTTTGGTTCTTTGCATTATTTTGTCTGGGGTTTTCGACTTGTTGGGGCCAAATTGATTGGCGCACGTTTTGCGCGTGGCGAGACGAGCTGAAAGTAGAAGAAGTAGAAAAAGAAAAATCCATTTTGCTCTACTTCTGCTGCTGCTGCTGCTTCTTCTTCTTTACCTTCTTCTTCTTCTTCTTCTGCTTCTGCTTCTTCTTCTTATTGTTATGGCTCTGAGCTCGCTTCAAGCAGATGGACAAGCAGCGACAGGAATGCATTTTCCTTTTAACATTTACATTTTCAATTTTTCGTTAATTTCGTTTGGTTTTTTGTTTTTTTTTTTTTGTTTTTGCTGCTTTTGCTTTTCAATTTTTATTGAAATGCGGTGACTTGTGTTATTGTTGTTGTTGTTGTTGTTGTTGTTCTTCTCCTTCTTATTGTTCTTGTTGCTGCCCCAATAGCACTTTGTGGGTGCTTAAAACAGCTGACAGGCCCCACTGACAGATTGATGAATGTTTATGCTGCCTTTTCGCTTGGCCCTGTTATTTCAGCCCTCTTACCATATATACATATATGCTCTCTCTCTCTCTCTCTCTCTTTCACTCTCTTGCATTTTACTCCTATTTTTATTTTCATTTTCATTTTTTCATTCTCAATTTTAATGAAAATATTTGGGAAATGCGCTATTTTCATTTGCGCCAAGCGATTTATGGCACAAAACACCCGCAGAACCTGCAACATCAGATGCTGCGACGTGACTCTGCTGTCTGTCTGCCCCTCCTCACTCCCTCCCCACTCCCTCCGCAGCTCCACTGCCCCTTTCGGGCATCAGGTTAATTTGTTGTGAGTTTAATAGCCTGGTCGAGGCGTACGATCGACACAAAATGCGTTAAATCGTTGACAATTGGGATCAATTTGGCTTAAACTAAAAGAAATCTCTTTCATCTTCATCTTCTGCTTCGTAGTCTTTTACTTTTATGAGTGCGGCAAGCGAGGCGCCGAGTGTATGTGTGTGTGTGTGTGTGTGTGTGTGTGTTGTGTTGTGCATGCGTCAAGAGCTTTGCCTAATGCACAACTCATGAGCATTAGCATTACATGCTCTGGGTGTGTCTGGAGAAGGTCAAGCTCAACCGAAGCACGAATTGGGGGAAACTTGGAGCACAACATGCTCCAGTTGATGGAGCTGATTCATTGAGGCGGTAGAGTAAAATTAAATCAGCACTTAATGAATAATACTCGCTGTCTAATACACAATTTATGCACATTTATCTGCATTTTTATACATTTTTTTTCGTATTATTAAAAATGTACATAAATCGTCAATTGTAGAGACAACAAATGTTAATCACTTAATAATACGAATAAATGTGTAAAAATGTTGAAAAATGTACATAAATTTGAGCCTAAAAGTGGGGCTAAAATGTATAAATAATTATGTGTATTATTATAAGAAATTTATTATAAGTAAATTGTATAAAAAGCAAGAAAATCTAAAGCAAAGCAATTTTTATTAACAATATTTTCAACAATTTTTAAAGTTTTCTTGGTGAATTTGTTGATTATTCATTTGTTTAAACATTACTTTTGTTACATATCTCTGCGAAGCTTAAACAAAAGGAACTTTTAACAATTTTAAATGCCTTTCTTTAAGTGAAAATGAAGGAAAACAATAATGAAAACTTTCATTATCTTGCAGCTCTCAGCTCTCATAGCTTCAGCTGTCAATTTGATGGCAACGCACTCAATCAATCTGTCAATCAAGCAATATTTGTAATATTTTTTTATAAAGAGTTAATTGTTTTGTTTTTTAATTCTATTTAAAGAGTTTTCTATTTGGAATTAAAAGTCAATAAATCAAATAATTCTGTTTGCTCTAATTAGCAAAGTTTTTAACATTAGCAGCAGTTTGTTTTAAAGATATACCACTGTACTGTTGACTGTAGTGTCAATTAATTTAAGTTTAATAGTTAGAGTTTAATGTAGAAAACAGCTCTTTAGATTTCCAAAACAATAAGATAGTGAAAAGTGCGTAAAAATGATAAATAATTATTAGAAAATTAATTTAAAATTCTTAGCACATTTTTTAACCTTTTCCCAATTTTAATATTTAAGTTTTCAGAATTCTTTTCCAGTTATTGACTTGCTTAAAATAGTTTATAATTATATTAATTGTCATTTATAAATATATATTAATTATTTAAAATTCAAAAATTCAAAATCATTATCAAATATTCATAAAATATAAAATATTTGTTCCTCAAACCTTTTTAACATTTTACAGAGTATTTAAAATTATTAAATTATACTTTTTTTCTATTCCAATTTTTAACTTTTACAAAATAGTTAATAATTATATTAATTGTTATTTAGTAATAAAAAAATCTATTGCATTTTCAGATATACAAAGTATTATTTCCTCAAACAGAGTATTTAAAAAGACTCTTGTTTCTTATCTAAATTAATATATTAAATTATACTTCATCCCTTTCTTATTTCCTTTCCCTAAATTGTTAATAATTATATTAATTGTTATTGAATTAAAATATAATTTATTCTGACATATTTAATAGATTTCTTATTTCCTTAAACATTTTTACAATTTACAGAGTATTTAACTAGACTCTCGTTTCAAGCGTCTTATCTGCAGTTAGGATTTTCCCCTTGGGCTAATTTTCCAGTTGTTCGTCACACACATTCAACACCTTTTTCTTTGTTGTTTGTTTGACATCTAATCTAATTGAAATCTCAGCTTAGGATCGCTTTACTTAATGGAGACATTTGTAGGCAAATGTTTAATGAAATCAGATCAAACTTTTAATGGGCAATCTATTGTTGTTGTTCTTTTTTTTTGTTTTTTGGAAAATCTATGTCTGCTTTATTTATTTTTTTATTTCTTTTTTTTTAATTTTATTCTTTTTCTTTTTTTGTATGTTGTAACTAAGGAATGGCAGATAAAACATCAACCGTAACCAGAGAGAAAAGGGTTTTTAAAAAAACCTTTGGCCAGAAATTCTTCGTTTGCAAAATGTGTAAATAATCGAGAAAAACTTGTGGAAAGCCCACGCACAGCAGCCGTTACAACAACAATGACAGCGGCGAAAAACAAATATACAACTGTTGAAAATCTCGCGCGGAAAAATTGGACGCATTTGCTGACCCAAAAAGACAAATGACCAAAAAAAAATATAAGACAAAAAAAATAGAAAAACAAAAGGGACAACAGCCGCATTGGGGAAACAGGGATATCAGCTTCTGGGGCGGCGGGCCAAAAGGGGGGAACTGTGTTTATTTTAATGCAAATATTTGTTTATTTTTGAATGGCAGCGGTGGCTTCACTCTGCTTCTTCTCGCCTTTTTTGGGGTTCTTGTAAAGAATGTAAATATCTAGAGAATTTGCTTTATTCAGTGTTGTTGTTGTTGTTCTTGTTGTTGTTGTTTAACACCCACACTTCTATTTTTTTTGTATATATATTCGCGGATTTCATACAAACTCTGTGAGTTTTATTTGGATTTAATTCGCTTAACAATTGCTTAATTTTATGCTAATTTCACACGGCTGGACAAATCTTACCTGAAACACTTTTCTCCTAAATGCTTGCAGAGTATGAAGAATTTGCTCTGTTTCCCCTTTTTTTTGGGGGGAGAGGAGTTTTCGGTTTCCTGTTTGGCTTTTGATTAGGCCGAAACTGATAAATGAGCGATTTAAATGCTAATTAATTGTTAGGCACACAATCACAATCACACACACACACGCACTCACACACGCTCGAGCTTACACACAGACACGTGTATGTATGGGTGAAGAAAACACGCACAAACACGCACAATGCACGCTCAGCAATTAAGCGCGGCTGTGCGAGCGAGATGGAGGGGGGAATAGACCAATTTACACGAATGCAAACAAACAAATGTGAAACGATTTTGTCTCGTTTTAATCTCAGTTCATTTATCAACAAATTCTCTGCCCTCTCACTCTCTCTATTCTCAATCGCTTATTTCGGTTAAACGGTTATTTCGGTATCCCTTTTGTTGCGCTTTTCCGATCGGCAGCATCTTTGATTAATATTTTCGAAATTCAAATCAAACCGTCACACACACACACACATAGAGAGACCAACGTCGAACTACACCCACTGCACAGCATCACGATTACGAGGAACACGAAGCTGAGCCGAAGCTAACTGTAAATTGGGTAGCAGCAACTGACTGATACTGACTGATAATACACACAGAGAGCGTTTTGTACAGGCGTCCGTGACTGACGTTCCGTTGCGATGCACGCGTCGTGAAAGACTAAATCAGACTGAATCATACAAGTATAAAGCATTGACAAGGCAGCGCATACAACGAACGCACGATGTGCGTTCGGTGCACACACGAAGCTGTTGGTTGGTTAAACGAGGCGAGCGCACGAACGATGCGTAAAACAGTTGCAGTGCCGTTTATGCTGTGGACAACAACAACATAGATGTACGAAGTGTTTGGCCGACAAGCAATGTGGCTCCATCTAGCGATATATGCTGAGTACTACATTCTTATACGCTGTTAGTGATCAACTAGCAGCGCATTAACATAACAGCGCTCTGTTGTGCTTACAACATGCGCTTGTTCGATGAGGGGAAACACTCGGCAGCTGCTGTTAAACGTTGGCACGAGGATAACAACAAACTCCACTCGGAATAAGTCGATGTAATTAATTTCTGGTCTAGATGCAGCCACAACAAGAACAACAGCAACAACAACAGCAATTGTAATGGCTGTGGCAGCGGCAGCAGCTTGTTGCACTAATACACACATTTACCTAATGTGAGAATGTCAAGCTGCAATTATTTTAAAGGCAATGATAACAGATGAGTTGAGGGGCATTCGACAAGGATCTTGCTGAGGGGTTTAATTATGCAATAGTGTGTGTGTGTGTGTGTGTGTGTGTGTGTGTGTGTGTGTGTTGTGTGTACAAGTGCAGTGATTATAGCATACCCTGCAAAATAAAGTATTTATGGCTTTATTATATCGCTGATCATTAACAGTTGAAGAAGTTGATCTAGCAATGCGTATAAGAGTTCGTATAAGTTCTTTGATTCCTTGCTTCCCATATGTAAATGATTAAAAATTTAAATTTTAAACGCTGTGTGACATATAAGCATAGATTTTAAAGGTGTATTTGTTTATTTTAATATATTTTCTTGCTGTTCTAAGAAAAGTCAGTGGAAAGCAAGACAACAATTAGAGACAGAACTAACAAGTTTATAGGAGAAATATCTATAAGTTTGTTGGATAAATAAATTTACAATAAATGATTAATTATAATATTAATGCGCATTAAGAAAGTTGTGTATTTCATATTGTGTATTTAGTACAGGGTATCTGCCAGTTGAGCATGCTTATTAAAAACATTTTTATTGCATTTACAATTTTAAGGTTTTGCTGCACTGCAAATGCAAGCCAACTATTGTTTTAGGTAATTTTGCTTATGTAATACCCTGTAGTGGTGTCTATGCTTAAGTAAACAACTGTTAGGAATCCCTTATCAGTCTCAAGGCGATAATAGGCATAGCAGACAGCACGCTGAGCAGCAATCAGTGTTGCTATCTGCATCTGAGGTTGAATCTCTCTCGCTATCTTTATCTATCTCAGGCGCACTTCTCTCACTTCCTCCTCTCTCTCTCTCTCTCTCTCGCTCTCTCGGACTGTCTCGTTGTGTGTTGTGATAGGCGGCACGCCCATAAAACAATTCGCTCATCGCATAAAAACCCAAGACAACAAATATAACACTTAATTGTATTAACAGGCTGAGACTGAGACCAACCCAATCTCAGGTCAAGAGCTACTGAAATGACGCTGCCCCTCACCCCCCGCGGGAGGGGTTAGTATGAAGGAAGTGTTTGAGGCTGAATAGGGAAACGCGTCGTGTTGTCGTGTGTTTGCTTTAACAGTTAACAGTGAGGCGAACAAACAAATAGCCCAAGACAATGCCCAGGCACAGGATGAGGTCGCAGTCCAAAGCAGAGAAACATGTCCGAGTGGGAGACAGTGAGGGAGGGGGAGAGGGAGAGGGAGGAAGAGATGTAGTCGAGGTCTGAGTACGCACATTTGATTGATGATTTTATGACATTGTTTACTCAAGTGATGATGAGCGGAGCCAGCGGCACAAACTAGCACAGATAACTGAGCAGTCAGAGAGAGCGAGAGTGAGAGAGAGAGAGAGAGTGAGCGAGAGTGAGTGTGTGAGCGTAAGAGTGAGACTGAGGAATGCGTGTGTCCTTTGGCTGGTGTCGAGTGAGTCAGAGATTTGAACTGAGACTGAGACGGGGAAGGAGATAGAGACTGAGACAGAGACTGACACTGAGACAGACACTGCGACTTCGACTGCGACTGCGACTTCGACGAAGGCAATTTCAATAATTTCGTTGGCCCCTTTTATGAGGCCGAGCACTTGAGGCCGTTGATTGTTTTCCCTGGAATGCTATCAATCTTTTGCTTATTAGGGATAATATTACAATTACTTGTAAGCGAGATAAGTCCCGCAGCAAGGATAAGCGCTCTCGAGTGCCAGAAAGATCTACAGTCAGGGCCAGGCAAATAGAGCAATTATGCAATAAATGCAGTATAAAATGTTAATAATAATTATATTATATTATATTATTATATTAATAATAATTAAGCAACTCAAATAAATTAATAACTATTATACTTTCTAATAATTAATAACAAATGTTTAATTTAAATAAGAATTACATTTATAAATGTTAATAATAATAAAGTTATTAATAACTATTTTAAATTGTAGTAATTATTATTAAGTGTTGAATTTAAATATTAATAATTTTTATATGTAATAATAAGTACAATTAATAAATATAAGTAATAATAAGCAATAAATAATTAAGCATAAATAATTGATTTAAATTCAGTAGCTCATAAATTATTTAAATAAATTATATTGGAAAAATAAATAAAATTTAATTTTTACTTTTATATAATTAATAATTATTGTTTAAATTCTTTTTTTTTTAATAATAACTATTATTATTTACATAAATTAGTTTAAGTTATAATAATTATTTTTAAGGACACTTTATTTTTGTATTAATAAGTTTATTTTTAATCATTTGATAATTTATTGATTAATATTAATAATATTTATTTATATTTATATTATTATTTATCCATATAAACAATTATTATTTGTATTTATTTACCCACAATTATAATCTTAATAATAATTTAAGTAAAGTAAAAAAACTTAGTAGACTATGAACATTTAGTACAGAGTCTAAAAACAGAAACTATATTTTGCCTGTTACTATTTGTATATCCTTGACTGTTACTAGTGTAACTTGCAACTTGCATGTGCAACTATTTGGTGTAAATAGATACTCGGAGTCGCCGCCAGTGAGCGAGTGTGTGTGTGTGTGTGTGTGTGTGTGTGTGTGTGTGTGTGTGCTGAGATGAGGTCGATTGATTGACAAATTGACAGCGTCAAGGAGATTGCTTTCTCCTTTCGCTGGAATTTCAAGTCAACGATGAGAGCGCGACTCACACTTCCTGCCACACACACTCACACAGCCTTAGCCACGGCTCACCCCACACCGCACACCCCTTTCCGCCAGCGTTCGCGGCCGAGACAACCTGTTTCAATTTAGCCATAAACTATTAAGGTTAACTGTAGGCAGCCCGCAGCTAAACGCTGCTTGGCCAACCAGGAAGCCAGCTGTTTCATGACCACATTTTTTGCCTTTGCCTTTGCCTTTGTTGTCCTTGGTGTCCTTTTTGTGTCTGCTGTTTGATGATAAATTAGAGCTGGCCAAATGCACTAAACAAAAGTGAACAGCAACAACAACAACAACAACAACACCAAAAAGTTATACACACACACACACACACACACACACATTTGTGGCTCTTTAGTTGGCATTTACCTGGCTCGTTTTTTATTGCTTTATTATGAGCCCGACTTGCTTCTATTTATACGCCTGTTGTTGTTCATGCTGGCCAACCAAAAAGGATGGCCAACAGCCAAGGGACTGCTAATGTTGGCAGCGCTGCTTTGAGCCGTTTGTTGGTTGTTGGTTGTTGGTTGTTGTTCCTGTTGTTAGTTGTCAATTGGCTTTTATTTTTGTTCTTTTAGCCATTTTGGCAACAGTTGCTTAGAGATTGGTTTCTATGTTGAGCTAATAATTATAGCATTAACCTTTTGCAATTAGCAGCAAATATTAATTAATTAAACCAAATTTGAATATGTGTGTTGCTCAAATAGTCTCTAGGGAATTCTCTGGCGAAAAGTCAAGGGAATAGGAAGTGTTAACGAAACTTTGAGCAAATTGAAAGAAAGTATTTTTAAATAAGTAAATAGAAAAGCGAATATAACAAATTATAATGACTGATTGTTCCTATATGCAGCTATATGATTTAGTCGCAAGATTTTTATTTAATTTCGTAGGGATTTAAAATATATTATTATAAACATTATAAGTAAAATTTGTTGAGATATCTAAAGAAATAACAAAGTTTTCCTCATTAGAGTTGAATTTTCTACCGATTGTTCCTATGGCAGCTATATGATATAGTGCTCCGATTCCAATAAAATTTTATAGGAATATATAGAACAGTCTTATATACACTATATGTGGAAATGGTTTAGATATTTACAGAAACCACAAAGTTTTCCTTAGTAAAGGTAAATTTCCCACCGATTATTCCTATGACAGCTATATGATATAGTCCTCCGATTCCAACCAAATTTTGTCAGTATATATAAAACATTATCACAAACTTAAACTGTGAGATTGATAGGTATAACTCAAGAAACAAAAAAGTTTTCCTTATTAAAAGCTGAATTTCAACCGATTGTTCCTATGACAGCTATATGATATAGTAGACCGATTTCAATAAAATTTTATAGGAATATATAGATCAGTTTTATATACACTATATGTGAAAATGATTGTGTTATTTACAGAAACAAAAAAGTTTTCCATACTAAAGGTATATTTCCCACCGATTGTTCCTATGGCAGCTATATGCTATAGTGCACCGATTCCAACCAAATTCAGACAGTATATATAAAGCATATGCTTAATCTGTGAGATTGATAGGTATAACTCAAGAAACAAAAAAGTTTTTCATATTAAAAGCTGATTTTCAACCGATTGTTCCTATGACAGCTATATGATATAGTAGTCCGATTTCAGTGAATTATGGTAAGGATATATAAAACAATATTAAATATATAACTTGTGAGTTTGGTTGAGATATGTAAAGAAACAGGAAAGTTTTTCATACGAAAAGTAAATTTTCCACGGATTTTTTCTATGGTAATATATAGATATAGATATAGATATAGTAAACCAATCCGATCAGTTTCCATATATGGACGGACTGAGCAAAGAGAAGGAGCTATATGAAGTTTCAAGAAGTTAGCTTAAAAATCGATAGACTTATTGGCATGGAAGTAAATGGACTGAAGAATATGGCTATATACACTTAGCTTGAACTTCTGCATAAGAATATATACTTATATATAAATATATATCTATATATATATATACTTTGTCGATTTTGTAGGATATATAACGCTCAATTTACTACTTTACACTATTAATTTATATAAATTAAAATTAGAAAAAATTAAAATCGCAATATTCTAATTAAGTAAGTATAAATAACTCTATAACTATTTGCCTGTTTTAATCAGAATACAGATTTTTTTTAAATGGTTTATTTGTAATTTTTTATTAATTTTTTATTTTTTTTATTATTTATTGTTTATGATTTATTATTATTCTTTTTTTTATTTGTTATTTATTATTTATTATTTCTTAGTTAATCTTTATTTTTTATTTTTTATTGTTTATTATTTATTTTTTATTATTTATTATTTATTTTTTATTATTTATTATTTATTTTTTACTATTTATTATTTATTATTTATTATTTACTATTTATTATTTATTATTTACTATTTATTATTTATTAATTATTATTTATTATTTATTATTTATTATGTATTATTTATTTATCATTTATTATTTCCTATTTATTATTTATTATTTTTGTTGATTATTTATTATTCATTAATTATTATTTATTATTATTTATTTATTATTCATTAATTATTATTTATTATTATTCACATATATAATATTCATATTTAATGATTATTTTTATTAATTATTCATTTACATATTTCCTTTTACTTTTGCCACTGCAGTTCTCTAGAACTTCAACTCCCCTTTGTCGCCTTTGTCGGCATTGAGTCAACCCTTGAGTGTATGAATATGCCTAGCGTGTAGCTATACCTATAGTTTCTGGTACTCGCAGCATTGCCACTTCCCATAAACGAGTGTTGCGAAATCAATTTGCACGCCTGTCGCGACTTAGACTGCAACTTGGTGGCAACTCATGCGAATGCGGAGTAATTTAAGTTGCAGTCACAGTCACAGTTGCAGTTGCAGTTGCAGTCAGAGTTGTAGCTGCGATTGCAGCGAAGCATTCAAGCCTGATGACAGACTGCCGCCACAGAGAGAGAGAGAGAGAGGGGGGGGGGAAGGGCTTGTAAGCAGTTGTCAGGTGGCAAGCTTGCTTTTAGCGGCTTTGCAGCCGATAAGCGCAAATTAGTGGCAAATTAAGCCATCAATTGTGCTGCAGCTGCTTACATTTTGGCGTCGTGTGTACAGGAGGTACAGTTAACCCCAGTTGACTGCCCAGAGGCCCCCGCTCCCCCTATGCCATGCTTGCTGCCGGACTTTTGGGCTACCCTAAAACCTCAACCACATTTGACAGACGCGCACTCAACACTTTCGCCAGCTGACAGTTACACTAATAACAAGCAGCAAAGCGGCTCCCCTCAGAGCGTGCGGCCCCCTTGTACATTTGGGCAGATGCCAATAGCAACAACAAGCTAAACAAACAGGGTCGGCATCCTGCGGCTGCGAGTCCTGCCTGGCATACGCTTATCAGTTTTCAATCACATTTGAAACACATTGGTATTTGTGTGCTCATAAATCAACAAGGAACACACCGTAATCCTCAGGCTCGTGTTTGAGCATCAGGCAGGCACACACTCACACACTCACTCACACACCACACACACACACACACCAAAGCAAAAGGCACCTTCAAATAGATAAACATTGACAGCTTGACATATGTAGAATACATTTAGAGTGAGAAGTGCCGAGAAAAAGCCGAGTAATGCTACAAGCGCGTCCATTTGTAAGGACGAGGTTTTAATTTTTATTTCTATTTCTATATCTATTTCTCTTTCTATTTCTATTGCTATTTCTATTTCTATTTCCATTGCTATATTTGTTTTTATTGCTTTTTTGCGGTTGTGAGTGATAAGCGCGCTCCTTAAACAAATGGCATTGTCAGCATTGGCCAGAAGCGCAGCCTTTTAGCCAATTGATGTGGCCGGGCACGTTGCTGACACGTCTACGTAAACAATTAAACTTCAAGGTCTTCAGCGTTACAAATACGTTTAGAGCTGTACAAGTTAACTGATAGCTTAGCTGGCAGTTTGATAAGCGACTAAGCTGATAGCGATAACGGGCAGCTGTCTATAGAAGTTGTTGTAGTGTTCTCTCCAGAGGAAAGTTTAGCTATATATCTTAATATATATATTGTATATACTATATAGTAACTAAATATATATATATAAATATATCTGTAAAGTCAGCTTATAGTTATCTGTGTTTATCTATTAATTTCATTAAATATTTCAATAAAAAAAAAAACAAATTTTGTTCATTATTATTTTATTTTATTGCTTTGTTTTAAAATATAAGTTTATCTATTTTAAATAAATATTAAATATATTAAATTTACTTACTTCTTTATTTTCTAACTATTTATTTTAAGATAATTTTGCCTGATTTTCCCTTTCCCCTTCCTCTTTCTTATACCCTTTATAACACTATAAAGTTTATATACATTTTTTTCTCCATTCTCAACAAATGTTTTTAGTTTTAAAAATATTAAAAATAATGCAAAATAATACATAAAAACTAAGTAAAATGTACAGAAGCCTTTTAGTAAGAGATTGGATTTAGTTCTATATAATTTATTGTGATTTTAAAATATTTATTTGTTCATTTAAGTTTACCTTCTTTGCATATTTTCCCTTAATTCTTTAAATTATTTAAAAGATTGTTTTATTCTTTGTTTATTTATTACTTCTTTGCTACTTTTCTTCTTAAATATATATAATATTTTTCCTCATTTTCTCTCTTCTTTTTACTTAATTTTTCATTATATGTATATATGTTTAACTTAATTTATTTATTTCTAATCTCTTTTCCCTGCTTTCATTCTTAACTCTCCATAATATACTAACATTTATTTATCATTTTCATTAATTCGCTTATATTTCTAAATTAACTGTAATTTTTATTTATCTATTATTTTCGCTTTCTTCTGCTTGAATTCCGTATAATATATCTGAGTTCCATTTCCTGTATAAATTATTTGTATTATTTGTATTATTTGTATATTTATATTACCAATTTTCTGTTTATATTTTTAACTCTTTTCTCTTTCTTTTGCCTTAATATCTGAGTCTAATTTGCTTTATTAATTGTTTTATTTGTTTATTACTATTATTTCTAATTTTCGCTATTTATTTTTAACCCTTTTGTCTTTCTGTTTCCTTAATTTCTTATGATATATCTGAGTCTATTCTTATTTATTCATTATTATTATTATTTGTTTATTTATGACTATAATTTTCTATATCTTTTCCCATTCTATTGTTCGAATTTCTTATAATATATCTGAGTCTAATTACTTTATTTTTATTTTTAACTCTTTTTTCTTTCCTTTGCCTTAATTTCTTTTAATATATCTGAATCTAATTTCATTTATTAATTGTATTCTAATTTTCTGTATTTATTTTCTAAGGTTTTTCGCTTAATTGATCATAATTCATTCTAAATTCTTTCAGATATAAAAACATCAAATTATTATATTTATACAATTTTTATAGTTACTTAGATAATATTCGCCAACTTTCAACAAAAAATCCTCAACTTTTCTGTGCCATTTTTTAAGGCTTTTCCCAACTCTTTTTCCCCTTACTAACTCAGCTAGATAGTACCCCATTTTGTCTGTTATTTTGGCCAACAAAGTTAGTCAGTTTAAATGTTTAATGAAAATTGTTTATGTATGATGTAATATGCTGATTTGGCGGCTGTCGATAAGCGAGTAATGTTGCAATCATAAATACAGTCGAGGCTTTACCCTTGTGGCACAAAGGAGTTCGCAAGAATGTGTTTGATGTGCAAATGGTTTGTGGAGGGCAAGAGGGATGTGTGGCGGGGCAGCTGCTGGTTGTTGAGGCAACGCGTCACAGCGTCAGAAATTAAGTGGAAATGAAGTACACACTTGAATTTCAATTGAAATGCTAGCTGTTTACTTCCCCTCCGCCTTCCCACCCAGAGTGCTTCAAATTTAAGCCAGAAATTGTTATAAATATAAGAGAAATTGTACTTCCTTTTCCATTTTTTTTGTTTTTGAGATGTTTTTGCGGTTCTCAGGTAGAAACAATCCCTGGGGCTTAAAAAGGGTTTTTTTTTGGTTCAATGAGAGGAAGCAAAAACAAAAAAGAATGTTGATTAATGATTATTTAACTGAATTACCATTAAGTACTGTTGCCTCCCTTCTGTCCAACAACTTTTCAACCATTCAGCGTATTTGCCCCTTGGGCCTTTTGGCTTCAGCTGTAATTGTATAATTGTTGCCGCTTGCTTTTGGCTTTTCTTCTTCTTCTTCTTCTTGTTGTTGTTATTGTTGTCCTTCTTATTGCCGACAGTTGTTGTTATGCTTATTAATATTAATAAAGTTGATTAAAAGGCTTATGCAAAACTAAGCAGCACTCACAGACTCATTCACTCACACACACACACACACACACACACACAGACACACACACACACACATACACACACACACACACATACAAAATACACTCATTGACATTCATCTGGGCTTTTTGTATGCTTTACTCAAGTGTTTTTCGTATGTATTTCGGGGATTTAGCAGCTCAAGTTATTCTCATTTGATTTGAGCATTTACGTGGATTATTTCATTATTGTTGATTAAGGCTCTGATGGCATTTAATGTGGCCAAGTGGCAAAGCAAATAAGCACATCAAACAAATGGACATATTGGCTGGCTAAATAAGCATTGCAATTGCAGTTGTTGGCATTGTTAAATGGCAACATTTCAATAAAGTTGTTTACATTTAGTTAGTTTAATTATTCACGGAGATTTCACAGCCAGATGTTGCCCATCAAATTGAGAGCTTTGCTGTTTTCTGTGGATGCGAGTTGATTGCTCAGCTCGAAGGTTCGCTTACAGCAGCAGCAGGAAGAATAGATAGGCAACTGTTCTCTTAAGGTTCGAAAGTAGCATAAAGAGTAATTGAATATTCTTTCTTAAAAGAGAAATCGTTGAGGAATCTAACAGAAAGAAGAATAGAGCAAGAATTGCTCTCTCAAGGCACGAAAGTTCGGCAGCTTACATAGCTGAAGATTCTTTCCAGAAAGAGAAATAGAGATGCAACTGCTTTCTCTTAAAGAGTAATTAAATAATCCTTCTGAAAAGAGAAACCGCAGCAGTAAGAAGAGTACAGCAACAATTGCTCTCTAAAAGCACGAATACAGCTCAAAGAATAATAGAAAAAATCATTAATGAATGCAGCAGCAGAAAGAATAAAGCAGCAACTGCTCTCTCAAGGCAAGAAAGTACCGCACTAAGTTTAGCCGAAGATTCTTTTTACACAGAGAAATAGAGAAGCAACTGCTCTCTTTAAGCAGGAATGCAGAACAAAGAGTAATTAAAGAATCCTTCTGAAAAGAGAAACAGCAGCAGTAAGAAGAATACAGCAACAATTGCTCTCTAAAAGCACGAATACAGCACAAAGAGTAATAGAAGAAATGGTAAATGAATGCAGCAGAAAGTAGAATAGAGAAACTGCACAACAATTACAGTTTTCTGAGCAAAACTTACTCTCGTGAGAGTAAATGAAGAGCGAGCACAGCATAAAAAAGAAACGAAAAGAAATCACTCTCCAATAAATGATAATAAATACAACACGAATTGTCTAAAACTTATAATAATATATTTATACTTTATAAGGTCTGCCACGCCTCCTTTTGTCTGTTGCATACTTGGTGCACACAGCTTATATATCGCTGTACATTGTATAATAAGGATTTCTCAGACTTATAAATTGTAGCAATTTTACAAGCAGAAGTCTGATATTAAATATCTTTTAATAAGTATAATAAATAAAATATACATTTATTATTATTATTATTTGGATTACTATAACAATTATTTATTAAATGTATTATTTATTATATATAATATTCAATAAACAATCTAATAAACAATCTAAACCAGAAAAGTTTCTCATTCCCTGCTTTACTAAATACATGTGTCATTTGCCTTTCTGCAGAGTCATTGTCTAACCAAACATGCTCAATGGCTCATCATAATCACATAATCATTGTGAATTGCTGTAAGTATCAAAAACTTTTGCTATGCCCCTCCCTTCTACCAACAAGGACATGCACGTGGACTGGACTAGCCCAAAAAAGTATTAGTAGAGAGTCTAAAAAGCCGCAGACACTCCCACATCGCAGCAACCCGCACTTGGACAGCACGCGACAACAACAACAAGAGAACTAAAAGAGAAAAAAAACGAGAAATGACTCAGCATACACGTGAGTCGCTTTGGCATGTCTGTCAGTCGCGCTGTCTAGAGTTCAACAAACCAAAAAAAGGAGACAGAAAACAACAACAACAACAAGAAGAAAAAGAATAACAACAACAACATACGCTGACCATAAACTATAACACAAGGAATTCAAATAAATACTTAAAACATGCATTCAAAATTGAAGTTTATAGTCAGAGCAGCAGTTGAAACTGCTGCGGGTTCACATGAATGTTGTTGTTGTTGCTCTTGTTGTTGTTGTTGTTGTTGTTCTTGTTGTTGTTGTTGTCAGGGGTCACGCGTCGACATGCAATTCGCTGGCCGCAACCTTTTTCTAAAGCGAAAGTGAAAAATTGTTCAACAAAAAAACTAAATAAAATGCAGGAAAATAACGCAAATTTAAAACAGCGTTGCCACAGCGCAAGAAAATCAAGCAAAGAAAAACGCAACTGCAGACGAGGGAGTGTCAGGGGGAGGGGTTGAGGCGATGCAGCATATGACGTGCCGACAGGGCGAGGGGTTGCGAGCGAGGGTGGGAGGATGCAGACTTAATTAATAACGACACGCAAAATGAAACAAGCTGCAAATGCCAGTTGTGAGTTGTGAGTTGTGAGTACACTCATAAATGCTCATAATGATTCATGGCTATGAAATGCATCAAATATTTAACATTTCAGTTGACTTTTAAACAATAAGGAAGTTGCAACTGCAATGCGATGTGAGACATGCAACAAAATGTAACAAGCTAAGCTAAGGGTGGCAGAGAGAGAGAGAAGGAGGGAGAGTGAGGGAGTTGTGGAGGTTTGGGGGGAAGGGGAGTTATACATTTCATATGCATTCAAAATGCTTTGTTGTCACATTTGGCACGCGTCATCAGGTGCACAACAAGAGAACGAGTCCCAAGTCTCTGTGTATCTCTGTCTCTGTCGCACAGATCTCTGCGCTTGTTACCTGCAAACAGAAGGTTTGTCTGTCTGTTTGTCTTGTGCCACTGTTCTTGTTGTTGTTGTTGTTGTTATTGTTGTGCTTGATTGCTTTTATTGTTGTTGTCGACGCGTTTAAACATGAACGCCTTCTGTAGAGCGTGCTAAGGCCAAAGATGCCGACAGTTCAATGCAGGTAGACAGATCAGCGTTGCCAGCGAGACACAGTGGAAGAGAGCGTGTGAGGGGAGAAGGGGGGAGAGCATACGCAGGCAACTCTTGGCTGGGCAACTGTCTCTGTTTTTGTGTGCGTTTTACGGCAAGCTGCTTTGCATGACAACCGGTTGCAATGTGGATTTTTTAAGCATTCTGCAGCGCAGTGTTTAAATTGATTGGAGGATTTAATTTCAGTGGCAGCTGCCGGCCAGGTGACCAGCTAAACGGAACACCTTTGACTGTCGGCCTTTAACTAACTAAGTTAAATTGCACTTTTTATGAATACGATCTTTTTTTTGTCATCTTCTTTTCTTTTCCTTATTTTTTGTTGTTTTTTTTTGTCTCAACCTTGCACATGTTGTGTAATATAATCAAGCTCGATTTCAGCTTATTTTTGTAGGGTAGCGTGTCAAGCAGCGAATTCAAGGATTTCAATGCACAAACAGGGAAATTTTAAACATAGAAAGAGTTTTAACGAAAGTGAAACTGATAACAGCTGACTTCATCAATTTATTTAGTAAGCACAACATTGTAAACTTTAGCTGCATATCTGCTTAAATAAATAAATAAGTTAATAATAAGAATGTTTTGGAATTTAATTTTAATTATCTTAGAAGCAATAGTTTAGTTTTTAATGGATTATTAATTAATTATAAAAAACTGGAAATAATTTGTTGAAAATGACTTGGTTAAATTGCAATTTATATGGATTAAATATTATGGAATATACATAGAATATAAATAGAATATTTAATAATAATAATAAGAATAGTAATATATAACTATTAAAATTTTTTTCACAATTATATATGTACATATAAATCCATACACATATACAAGCATGCTCAAAAGTATTTACATACATATACAACTATCAATTTCATGCAAGCTAAGAGCTAAGAGAGCTAATTGTTGTTGTTGTTCTTGTTATTGTTGTTGTTATTGGGAGAGCGATGACAAGCTCTTGCTGTCTCATTGCTCACATCTAACCATCTGTGCGGAAGCGCATGAAAGAGGAGTTGCAAAGAAAAACAGTTATTATGCTAAGAATAGACATAGACGCCTGTGAGCTGATGCCTATCAGCTGTCATAAGTACTTACACATGCTAGAAATGCACGTGCTCGCAATTGATGGCAGCTCTGTTCATATTTAGACATTTTATTATATACAAGTTTAAATTCATTAATTAATAATACAGTGTAATTGTATATGTGAAATGTGTCAGCCACTCAGGACTTAAGAAACTGCCTCGTTGCAGTTCTCTCTTAATCTACTTCCTTTAAGCGAAAGTTCTCGTTTCGAACTCTCTGCGATCATTGCTCATCTTCTACTTGTTCTCTTAGCATCCTAGGCTTACTGCTGTTTGGTATTGAGCTTTGCCACCTAGTGGCACTGCTACTCTTCGTTACCTATGTTCATATACTAATACATACATACACTTTCTCATTTATACTATTCTTTTTATTAATCTATTCTTTTTATATACACATGCATATATATTTACTTGCTGTTGCTCGCTCTGTCTCCCTCGCACACGTGCTAAAACCTCAAAGAGATTCAATGCTAAATTCTCTTTTCTTACATGTTGACACCAGTAAGAGATGCAATGCTAAATTCTCTTTTCTTACTTTATTCTTTTGTGCATAACTTTCGTATAACTGAACCGATTTCTATGAAACTTTTAGCAGCGCTTTATAAGAGTATTTTTTAAACAACTGCTAAGTTTAAAGAGCATACGTTCACACATATAAGCTTTAATTAGCTTGCAAATAGCCTAATCGATTTGCGGCTAAAATTCAAGCTAATTGTGAAATATATGTATATGAACATTTCAGCCAAACTGATTCAACTGTTGATACTGATATATATATGAAATATATGTATATATACTTTATAGTTATTTGTTGAAGTACAATATTCTAAATGTTAACAAAACTATGTAAACGCAAATCTTTTATTCTGCAATATTGTATTATTGAATCAATTTCGCTTTTGTTAAATAAAATAATAAATAAAAAGATGCAAACATAATAAAAAGTAATATTATTTCAGTAAATTAGCTTGTGGAAATGTAATACAATTGCCGTGAATATAAAAAGTCAGTAAATTAATCACAATGCATTCAGATAATTTGTGTGATTTGTATTCACAATGGCCAAAAGCGAGTTAACAGATTATTAACTGAAATAATATGGATCGATGTACAATTATGTATGCAGATATATATATATATGTACATATATATATGCTTATCAGATTACAGAGAGATTGACATATCAATTGATAGCCAACTGTCCAATATTATTATGCAACTTTTGTTTTATAATAGTTATTGTTGTTGCTGCTTCTTCTTCTATCTGTCATGTTTGATTTGTCTGCGAAAAAATAAAGTTGCAAATTATGGCAACAAAACAATCATACGAATAAAAAAAAAACAACACAAAGATTAATCCACAAACTAATTATGCGATTTTATGCATTTGTAACAATTTTCAATTAATTAAAATGCAACAATTTGTTGCTATAGGGTATTTCGCATATAACGGGCAGTTTGTAAGCGCTTAAGGAAATTCCGTTGAATTTATTTAATTTTATTTCTTTATGAATTTTAATAATTTATAATCTTTATAATTGTGTGAATTTTCTATGGAATAATATTGCCATTTTTTTTATTTTTCAATTTTTTCTAGGGTATTTCTATTATGTCAAATAAAAATAACTCTTTTTTTTCAGTTGTTTTTAATTAATTTAGCAATCTCGCAACGCTAAAGCCTCTAGGCCGGGCCAATACACTGTTGGCAAAGCCAGCGGGAAGGCCAATAGACCATAGGTCACAAGGGAGGCAAAGCGGAGGGGAGCGAAAAATCAGCACAAAACTTAAAACATTAACGAACCATTAACAAGTTGGGCCAATAAATTTGTATTATGGCCAATTAAATGCGAATAAAAATAACAACAAAAGACACGCACAAGCGAACGAAATACATAAATAAATGACAACAACAACAACAAAAAAAAGAGATATATATATATGTATATGAAGGTATATGTATATATGTATATGTATATGTATATGTATATAAGAATCAAGCACAAATGGGCAACAAATTTCGATTAGGCAAGCGGCGGTCGAGAAAATTTTGTGTTTGTCATGCGGCAATGCCCTCCCGCCTGTCCCTTACACAATCACCACCCCCTTGCCCCACTGTACACACACACACACACACACACACTCTGGAGTATGGCCAGCGAAACGCTCATCAAGTTCACTTACACATTTGCGCCACAAAATGTGGCTACTGCCGTTGCAGCACGTTGCATTGATTTATTGTGGCTGAATTAGAAGTCAGCAGATAACGAGCCATGAGAAGCGGCTGCCACAGGGAGTGGCAAGTGGCAAGTGGCAAGTGGGAAGTGGCAAGAGGAAAGCGGCAACCGGAGTAACAGCCACGCAGCGATGCCATCGAGGCATTGTTCTAGGCGGCATTGTTGACTCTCTCTCTGGAAGCTGCAAACGAAAGGGGGTGGGGAAAGGGGGAAGGGGGATCGTTGGTCTCGGTTGGGGCAACTTAATACGCACGCGTAATCGTATATTTATTTAAATTTATTGCCAGCAGCTACCGTGCTCGACCAATGCTGCGAGGGATTCCGCATGGCAGACTTAGGGCAAGCGGCAGGGTAGGGAAAAAGTGGTAAGAGGGAAGGGGGAGTGGGGAATGGGGAGTTAGAGACTGTGCTTTGTTGGCTGGGCGAAAGAGTTTGCAGCACAAAATTTCTGGCCAAACTGGCCAAAGTACTCTCTCATTGAGGGCAGCTTCTAAGTGAATTTCAGCGCAAAGGGGAGTGAAGAGGGGGCAGGAGATAGCATACAGGGGGAGGGGAGGCAACTGTAGCTGTATGCTTTGCTACGTGCAGCATAAGAAATATTCAATTAATCACACTTTATGGTTTAGTTCAACATTTGTTGCAATTTTTCTTGCTTTGCTCTTGACGCTTTATTACAATTGTTGCTTCAATTGTTGTAGCTGGTTGTTGTTGTAGTTGTTGTTGTAGTTGTTCTTGTTGTTATTGTTGTTGTAGTTGTTCTTCTTGTTATTGTTGTAGTTGTTATTGTTGCTTGTTCTTTGCCATGTTTCCAACTTGTAAGCAATTAAATTTGTGTGTACTTCCTCTCCCTCTCCCTCTCTCTCTTGCACTCTAACTTTGTGCGTGTGTGACGTGGGCAGGGGGCAAGGGGTGTAGAATGGGGGGAACGTTGGTCTGCATGACTTTCAGCTTTGCTTAATTAATTGCACTCAGTGTAAAGCTTTCGAGTGCTTGTCCAGTCACTGTCCAGAGCGTATTTAATCTCTCCCTTCCTCACTCGCCCTCTCTCTCGCTTTCTATCTGTCCCTGTTGCCCTTCTCTCTATCTCTTTCAAACGCCTTGAGCTTATTTGTATTCAACTAGAGTATTTTTCAGTATTTTTCAGTATTTCTTACACACTAATGTGAGTGTGGGGCGGCAACTGAAATGGCATTTGATTTTACATTGCATTTGTGCAAGTTGTAAAATGAGCTGAGTATCCCTCTCTCTCTTTCTATCTCTCTCTATCTCTTTCTTAAGTTTAAGCAGGCACTGCAAATTAAATCGATTAAATGTCAAGGGTATAATAATGCGCTCGAAGCATAAGAGTGCCGTGTAATTGAACCATGAACTACACACAATTCAGTTCATATTACTTTCTACAATCTTTGCACTTCAATTACAACTGTCAATTGCTTCGTATGAGAAACATAATTATATAAGCAGAAATTTCAATGAGATTGGCAGCTTTTAAAGTGGGCAACATATAGGAATGTTTACTGTAAAGTTAAATTAACATTACAACTGTCAGTCAATCAGCAAAGCATCATATTTATGCTGTTTACATTGAGATGTTAGCGTCAGCAATTTTCAGATAGTTTTGAGCAGATTGGCAGCACTCTATTTTTAGAGTGACCAGCTACGCTGCTTGTATTATCAAAATTTACATATATTCCTTCTACTTCGCTTTATTCTACTTAGATTCCTTTTACTTATCTCTAAACTTGAGATGTTAGCGTCAGCGCTGCTTCTACTTAATTGTCAGATAGTTTTGAGCAGATTGGCAGCACTCTATTTTTAGAGTGACCAGCTGCGTTGCTTTTATTACTAAATATATATAACTTCTACTTAGACATACACTTCACTTCTACTTTTTAGTTTTCTTCTAAACTCAACTTTAAAATCTATAATAAATTTTCATTTTTTACTTTTCAACAGCTTGGCAGCTCTACACATGCAGTGTGACCATATCATTTACATATTTAGTATATCTGCAAATAAAAAGCTTATTAATTCAGTGTGATTTGCTAATTCTGCAATTATTAAACCATATTAATTATGTATGATTAATTAAACTGATGAAATATCAATTATAATATGAAACGACAATAAGCTCTTATTATCATTATCATTATTATTATTATTATTATTATGATTATCATCATCATCATCATCCATATTTGTCAATACATTAATATTAATTAACATTTGGTAGCATAACATTATAATAACAAATTTTTCAACATTCAACGTTAGCAATTCCAATTTCGGGTATCAATCATTAATCCCCCCTCCCCACACTCCTCAACACCCTCCTTTCACAGTGTGAACCTGCGTTGACCTGTATTTTAAATATGCATGGCAATTGCAATTACAAAATCATATTTGCATATGCGAATCCTTTCATTTGTCACTTTCATAAATAAGCGCCAATAATTTCTCATGTAACATTTTATATATATTTCTATATATATATATGTATATATATATATATGTATATATGTGTATATATATGTATATATATATATGTACATATATCTGTATGTAATTGCATATATTTTCGTTGGCTTTGTACTCAGTAAATAAAAGCAAGAGCAGCGGGTATGATAGCTCACTTTAGAGCAGCCTATATACAACTTATTTCACATTTAAGACTTATATGGTATATTATATTATTTTGTAATTTATTTATAAACAATTTATTATTAAATTTGCAGTTGTAATTAAACAGTATTATCTTAATATTCTGAAAATTTCAGAACGTTTGCATAATAAACTCAGAAGTTATGCAGTGAAACAAAAGCAAGTTGAACTTGTATAACAAAAGAAAGATATTTATAGATCTATATATATATCTTTTAGGTATATATTTAAATTATTAATTATAAATTATATATTATATTATTATTATAAATTATATATATAAAATCATATCAGAAAGTTTTCATTATAAATATATTAAATCTGTGAGCAGTCAGAATCTCATTCATATACTACAGGGTAACTGCTAGTTGTGCTCTAACAAATTGTTACCTCGCTACTTATGTATATTGACTTATTTGCAATTACACGCAATTGCGATGTTCGCATAATTTAAAATAATTGAAGGCTGCGTTGAGTTTGACTGTGCGGAAGCAGCGACAAAGGCAGGCGGCAAAAAAGAAGATAAAACAGAGACAGCGAGAGAGGGAGAAAGAGAGAGAAAAAATTAATCATTATCAGTGCTGATAAGCGCATGAATTATTTCACATTTGGCAGGCATTAAAAGTGCATTAAGTGCATTAATTAATAAAGGAAAATAAAAAAAAGTAATTTTAACTTAATAGAAATGCAGTTGCAAGGCAAGCAAAGCTACAGCTATATCTCTATATTTCTGTCTCTCTCTCTCTCGGTCTCTCGCTCTCTCTTTTTCTCTTTTTCTCTTTCTATCTCCCTCTCCCTCTTTCTCTCTCTCTTTCTCTCTCTCTTTCTCTCAATCTCCCTCTATATTTGTCTTTCTCTCTCCCTCTCTTTCTTTCTTCCTTTCTCTCTCTCTTCTCTCTCTCTCTCTCCCCCTCTCTTTCTTTCTTTCTTTCTTCCTTTCTCTCTCTCTTTCTCCCTCTCTCTATATCTCTCTCTCTTCTCTCTCTCTCTATCTGTCTCTCTCTCTATCTTTCACCCTCTCTTTCTCCCTCTCTCTCCCTCTCTCTCTTCCTCTCTTCCTCTCTCTCTCTCTCTTTCTCCCCTATCTCTCTCTCTCTCTCACACTTTCTCTCTTTCTCCCTCTTTCTCCCTATCCCTCTCTCTCTCTTTCTGTCTCTCTCTCTATCACTATCTCTTATTCACTCTATCTTTATCTTTCTCTCCCTCTTTCTCTCTCTTTCTCTTCTCTCTCTCTCTCTCTCTCTCTCTCTCTCTCTCTCTCTCTCTCTTTCTCTCTTTCTCTCTTTCTCTCTCTCCCTCTCTCTCAGTCACTCTCTCTCTCTCTCTCTCTCTCTCCATCTCCCTCTCTTTCCCCCTATTATTCTCACTTCTCTAGTTGCTTTCTTCATTTATTTTTACCTTCCATTACGCTTTGGTCTCGCATTTCATGCAAATCTAACATTTAACTGAAATTATGAGCTGTGCAAAACAGCGCACAGCATAAACTGCCAACTCAGGGCGGCTATGAACGTCTAAATAGCCATTTCGTGACTTGCAGCTGAGTCTGCGCGACGCTTGCCCCATTAACCGGAGGCTAATTAGACGCGTATTGCCAACGAAGAACAACAAAAAAGAACAAAAAACAACAAAAAATAAAAAGCCAACGAGAAAAACTCAAACAAATCGCATCAAAATTTGCAAATCATGCGAGGCGGCCGCCAATGTCTGTATTATTCGCTGTGGGCGTGGCTGCTTTTTTGCCCCCTCGCCACCAGCTGGGCGTAAATTAGAGCAGGAAATTAGCACGTTAGCGTGATTCACGCGACAGTTTTACGAGCTGACCTCTCTCTCCCCCCCACACACACACAAATCTCCGCAACAATTCTCGCAACAATTCCCCTCAACAAAGTCGCCAATTGGGAAAATGTTTTTGTCTATGAAAATGCAATAATGTGGGCCAACATGTCGAGGTGGGTCAGACGAGTTGCAAGTGTTGAGAGCTCTCCAGAGAGCTGCCGCTAATTGCAGGTGAGAGTTTATCTATTTTTAAGATAAATTATCTTGAGTTTGTTGAAATTAGTTGTAGGAAATGAGAATAATGAGATAGTGAAGGGAATGAGACTTATTTTATTTTATTTATCTGTTTATATATCTATATCTACTTATCTATGTATCTTTTAATCTATTTGCCTATTTACATATTTATCTACTTATCTATTTATATATTTACTTATTTGCCTATTTATCTACTTAACTATTAATCTATTAATCTGTTTATATATATAAATATCTATTTATATATTTGTATATTTATCTACTTATTAATTTATCTATTCTTTTTATTTATTTAGCTATTTATCTACTTATAAATTTTTCTATTCATCAATTTATCTTATTAACTATTTATCTCTGTATATATTTATCTATTTAGCTATTTATCTATATATTTATCTATTTAGCTTCTTATCTATTTATCTATCTATTTATTTATCTACTTATCTATGTATCGGTTTATCTATGTACATATTTATCTAGTTATCGATGTATCTATTTATCTACTTAACTGCTTATCTATCTATCTTCTTATTTATTTATCTATTTACCTATTTATTTATTTATCTACTTAACTATTTATCTACTTATCTATTTACAAATGTATCGATTTATCTAGATTTATTTTTCGATTTATCTATTTATTTATCTAGTTATCTATTTTCCTATTTAACAATTTTTTGATTTATCTTTATATATATTTATCTATTTATCCGTTTATCTATCAAACTATTCTCTTATTTATATATTCATTTATTTATTTATTCAAATTAAATTAGTTCAATGTGATGAGGCTTAAAATAATAATTTAATATTATTTATTATATGTATTTATTATATTATTATTTAGAAAGTAGTACTTCAATTGTATACATGCATTAAAGTGAAAGCAATCAAATTAAGCTCATCATTAAGCATGTTTCTTCCCAAAGCAGCTTACAAACTTTCACTTACTTGTTGAGCGACCCTCGGGATTTGAATTCCCCCACAAAAACACGCAAATATAAATTGATCAAAGTGTTTATGTAAAAGTATGCTATTACACAATTTATTCACACTACTCATTCCAATGCAATAACACACTTTGCCCGCTTTGCATGCACCTGCCCCGCTCGCGTTTCCTTTTTAACGGTGACACAAGAGAGCCGTCTCTTTATTGAATTTGTGTAAATACTTTACAGTTTTTTATTCAATTTTTAAATTTTTTACTTTATTTTGTTTTCGTACTTTTGTTGTGCATTTTTGTTCAATATTCCTGATGGATGACTGTGGCCATGATAAGCCGACTGACTGACTGCATGGCTTGGCCTGCCGCTACGGTCTGCTGTTGATTGACATTAAACCAATTTCGTGTTGCATATTGATATGTTTATTGACAATTTGTGGCAAGACTGGAAGCTCGTTTGCCGTATCGTTTGCGTTGCGGGTGGGCGGGCAAAGTAAATCAAATTACGCAAAAATGACAAAAACAAAAAGGCAAAAACAAAAATAAAATGGCAACGGCAAACGGCAACGGCAACGGCGAATGCCAACATTTGCCTGGCTTTTAATTGCACAACAAACATTTACAATTGTTGGCTGTCTTAACTTACAACACGCAGTGGCAAAAGATATGCCAAGTCAACTTGGCCAGACGCCTAGCATGCCGCATGCCCCGCAACTCCTCTCTTCACCCCACCCAAAGCTGCCTCTCTCTCTCTCACTCTCTTATGCCGTATAAATTGCCAGGCAAAAGTGCAAAAGTTAAGGCTCATTAATCATAAATGTAAGGCCTTTGCGTGGGTGACAAGACAAGAAATGGCAATGAAAAAAGAATTGGGGAGGGGAATGGGGAGAGAGAGCAGTAAAAAAAAGATAGCGATAGATACAAAAAGGACAGATGGATGAGCAAGCAAAAGGCACGCAAATTATTTATAAAGTTGACTGCGGCGTAAAACTGTAAATTGGTCGGCAATTCTAGATATTGTATATGCAGACTGTTAGCAAAGTTACTGTTACTGCTAGAGCGAGAGAGAAAGAAAGACAGAAGCAGCTGTTGAGCAGAAGAATGGAAGCGGCAGTACATTCAATCATTTGATGAGAGTTAAGAAATTAAAAGCAGACGCATCTATAAATTCACATAAGTGAAGCTTTAAGGCGCTTTCACAGCCCTTAAGTTGAAGGTTTGATTGAGCAGGCATTTGCTAAGAGAGATTGACATAAAAATAAAAATGAAGAGCAAAAGTAGGAAGTAAGAGAAGTGGCAGTTCAATCACATGATGCGTTCGCCCAAAAGTTGGAGTGGAGCTGCTGTGCAGCTTTAAGCTTGTTAAGAGTATTATCTTAGTCTACCTGGTAGTAAGCTATCTGAGCAGACGCAGCACAGCTTGGTTCTATTTTAAATAGACAACAATTGCAGGCGCAATAATCCGCTTTTGTTAAAGTGGAGAGCGAAAGTGCTTAAAAGAGGCTGAGAAACTTTAGGCACATATACATTCAAGCAGTTTGCATTGCAGTTCTTCATAAAGTGTTATTTATTATGCATTTTATTTGCTTTAATTAATTTTCTTAGTTTTAAGTTATTTTGCTCACAACAAAACGAAACAAATTCAAATCACATTGCTTTCTCTTCCAGTTTGCTCTTGAACTTCATTGACTTGCGCTCTTTTCCTGCTGCATTTGTTATGTGTGCAGTTGATCTCTGCTTATGTGTGAGGAGGATAACTGCGGCTTGGTTGCAAGAAGAAAGGAGAAGGAGACAGTAAAGAGAGTGAGCAAGTAGAAGCAGTAAAGAGAGCAGCTCTGCAATTACAAATGTAAGCGTCAATCTATGTGTCTGCTTATCTGTCTGTTGTCTGTCCATCTATTCTCACTCTTTCGATATTCAGCGTCATCCAAGTCATGGGCGTCAATTGTTAACTCAAGAACAGAAGCAGAACAGAGGAGTAGGCAAAAAGGATTTTGAAGATTGTTGAGCAGTCAGTTCTTAATAATTTAAATAATATGTTGACTGCTCACACTTATATCTTTTATTACAGTTTTAATCTGCTTTGCACACAATTAGTAAAAAGAATTTTCCAAGTTTAACAGCCTAAAACGTTTTGTCAATTTGTTTATGTCTTTTCACCTTTTTCGATTATTCTAGGAATATCTAGGAATCTAGGAATATATTTTTATATCGCCTCTATAAAAACCTCTCTTAGCCTTTAGCTGGCCGATTGTAATACTTCCCCCTTTTGCTCCCTTGCTACCGATACGGCTGCTTATTTAGTCGTTCTGCTTGTTGTGTAGCGTGACACACACATACACACACACACACACATCTACATTACCTCATGGCTTATTTAGCATAATTACAGTCCATTACCTGGTCACGCGCCCCCTACAGCTCACTCTGCCCCTCTCTAGCGTGTCAAGAGTGAACAACTACACTCTCGTTCTCTCTCTCTCGCTCTTTTTCTCTTTTTTCTTCTTCTCTCTTTCAGTCAACGACTCAGGTGCCATATGTTGTCAACTGTCCACTGCTGCTGCATGTTGACCAAATTGTTTCAACCCTCCCCTCGTTTCTAGCTCGCTAGGGAATGTTTTTTCTTCTTCTTCTTCTTCTTGTTTTAACTGCAAAATGTAAATTTAATGAAGGTGCCGCGAATGCCAACAACAAACAGTAAAAGCAACAACAAATATTTAGCAAAATTATTCACATCAAAGGCGGCACAGCTGCGGCTTTAGCTTTAGCTTCTTAAGCAGCAAGTGAGAGGATAAACAACAGTGGAAAGAGGAGAGAGAGAGAGGAAGAGAGAGAGAGGGATCTATAAAAAAGCCAACGCTAATCACAGGAGCAATAAAAAAAGAAAGGGACAATGCCTAACTGTGCCCCAACTACTACAAAGCAGCAGCCACAACAATGGAACACAAGTTTTTCTAATTTGTTTAAAGGTTGCTGCGGTCAGTTGGTCAATTTAAAGCAAATTTCCACATGACTGCCATTGTGTGTTATTATAGCCGCCAGCCATTGGCAGCAGCAGCAGCAGCAGCAGCAGCCACAACATTGGCGTGGGGTGGTGGCATGTCAGTGGAGTGGGAGGGGGTGTAGAAACATTTGACATTGGCTTGGTTTTTAGTCAGTTTAATTAAAATGCAAGTAGGCAATTTATATACACTTCATGTCCTTTATATGGCTGTCGCCTGTTGGCTAACAGTTAGCAAGGATGCGAGAGAGATAGAGAGAGAGAGAGAGTGAAAGAGGGATAGATAGAGAGCTGTGTGTGTGTGTGTGTGTGGTCAGCCAGACTGGCTGCTATTAGGCCATGCTTTTTGATTTATGTTTTTACACGCTTAAATGAACTACAGTTGTTGCTCTCATTGTTGTTGTTGTTGCTGGCTTGCGAGCCAGTTCAGCTCGAGCTGCCAATGAAAGAGTTTTGCACATGAATGGCTTAAACTCGGCAACGGCAAAAATACATATATATATATATATATATAAATTTGAGAGCATAAATAAAAGTAAAACATCATAAAACGTAAACTGAGAGAGAGAGCGAGTATTAAAAAAGGCGGAAAATGGGAAAATGCTTTGCCAGATGACTGCAATGCCAATATGCAGAGCGTTGAGTGAAACGGCCTTTAGTCAGTTTCAATTGCCCGCCTCACACCCCCTTCCACAACCAACCCACAACCCAACACTTTGCGGATCAAATTGGATATACGCTGTAAGTAGCTTAACTACTTTGCCACAGGAGCAATCAGCGTTACTGTAAATGATCCCGAAAACAGACTAATAACTTTAACGCCATCAAACTGTTTTAATTGCATGTCCTGGCATACGTTATGTGTGTGTATTTGTGTGTGTGTGTGTGTGGAATTTACATAGTTGCATAGATAAACAGTCTATATTTATGCCATTGCGCCTCTTCTATAAATTGAGCGACTTGTGTTGAGCATTTTGAATGCTTTCATCATCTATTTAAGAGAGAGTTTCGAGCAATTTAATCTGTTATTTAAAATAGCAACAAACTTAACTCTTTGACTTGGGTACTTTATACTCTTGAGCCTATATAATAAAACAGAATCTATTTTAATTGTTACTAAATACATTTTTTGTGAAGAAAGATATTATTAAGTAAATAATTTAAATTGTTATTCATTATTATTTCTTAATTTTAATTTAATTTGCTCAGCACAAAACGAAACAAATTCAAATCACATTGCTTTCTCTTAAATTTTGCTCTTCAACTTCATTAAATTGCGCTCTTCTTATGCTGCATTCGTTTATGTGTGCAGTTGATCTTTGCATATGTGTGAGGAGGACAACTGCGGCATGATTGCAAAAAGAAAGGAGAAGGCGACAGCAAGGAGAGTAAGCAAGTAGAGGCAGTAAAGAGAGCAGCTCCGCATGTATAAATGTATGCATCTATATATGTGTCTGCTTATCTATCTGTTTATCTGTCCATCTATTCTCCCTCAATCGCTATTCAGCAGGTCTGTCTATCATATGCGCTCTTTCCACTATAAAATTTAGCTACATTTACACATTGTTTTGCTATATTTAATTTCACATTTTATATTTAAATTGTTTTTCAAATTGATTATTTCTTTATTATTGTATTATAATTCAATTGAATAAATAAATGTTATTTATTTTGTATTATTTATTATTATCTTTATTGTTATTGTTATTATGCTTCGTCTTCTTATTGAATTGCATTGGCTTATGCTGTTTAATGTTTATTAAATTGCAAGAATTGAGTCTTATTGCTGTTTGAAATTCCTTTGACGACTGCAACGAAAATGTGCGATTATTTATGCCGCATTTTAATGTTTTAGCAGGACGCCAATGCCAAAGCATGCGAGCCATGGCCAATGTGGATTGTCGATTGTCGAAACATCGAAGAGCGTTTTAGAAGCGCATTTTGGGTTTAAAAGAGAGGAAGAGAGCGAGTGAGAGAGGGAGTGATGGAGAGAGGGGGAGGCAGAGCAGCGAACATGTGAAACGAGGCAAAAATGCATTGTCAAACTATCAAATTCTTAAATTGCAACTGACAATCAAGTCACGTGCAGCAGCGGGGACAAAGCCAACAACTGAAAGCAAAGGCCACCACCCACAGCAGCCAAGGGGAGTGCGAGTAAGAGAGAGAGAGAGAGAGGCAGAACAATATGTATAGAGAGAAGTTAAAGCACAACACAATGCCTGAATAAATATTGTGTTGCGTGTGTGTGTGTGTGTGTTGATGGAACGCATTGAGTCAGTGAAAGTGGAGAAATTATTTAATAAACTCCATGCTGGGGCTGTGTGCATGCAATTAACTTGGGGGGCTTCATCAAAATTGATTTAGTTGGCAAAAGCCCGCACGGAAATGCCAGGGCAAGGCAACGGCATACAACGGCGGCGAAAAACTAAAATAAACAACTTTCATTTTGCGGTTCACTGAAGTTGTAATTTGCTGCTGCCGACCGCACTGAGATATTTAAGTTGTAATTAAAATGCAACGCCAGGCGCTGTGGCAAAAGGCAATGGCAATGGGCAACAGCAGCAACAGCAACAGCACCACAGCAACAACAGCAGCAACAGCAACATCAACTGAGTGCTGCACTTTTTATTTAGATAAACAGCTGTAACTCAATTTGCGCCCTTCTCCATTTCCACAAAATATTTGCACAGGTCTAATTGAATTTTCAATTAAGTCGCTGCAAAGCCCGCGAGCCAATGCCAAACCAAAATGTAAAGCAATGCAAGCCAAATGAGGCCAAAAAAAAGGAATACATAAAACATAATTTCAAGCGGCTTCGCAAATGTTAAGCATACGCCGTGTGCAACCGCAAAATGCAAACCAAAAAAAAAAGAAACAAATAAAAAGCAAAGAAACAAAAAAATCCATTAGCCAAAGTGTGCAAATAGCAGCAGCATGGCCGACTGGCTTTTTGAGCCTAGCCAAGCCAAATGAAAGCAACGACAACATGTAAATAAACAAGTTACACACACACACACACACACAAGAACTCGGCATAGAAATAGCTAGAGTGTAAAAAAAGAGTCTGTAGCAAATATGCCATCAACAGTCAAATGCCAAGCAGATTTGCATGTTACTGATCAAAATTCGGGCAGTCGGCGTAAGTGCCAAGTGCTGCAAGAAGTACACACAAATATCCATATATATCTATATATATCTATATATATATATCTATGTATAAAGATGTATATATCTACACACTCCTACCACACTCGCTCCATGTGGAGTCAAGTGAAGTTCTATGCACATTTGCTGTCCACATATTGTAGCTGCCCATTGGAGTCAACGCATCTTGTCTGTGGAGATCCACAACAGCAGCAGCCTACCAGTGTTGCCACAGTTTGCACAAGCACACCACCCAGTGTTGTCTGAGCTCTGCTAAATTTAACTCTAAATGTGCATTGCTTGCACTCAAAATACTTCAGTTTCTTAAAGTGAAATGCTTTTTTTTGATCTTTTAAAACTTATGTTATTTATTTTATTAAATTTACACTTAATATACATTTATCATGTCCACTTAACCTGAAAGTTCATAGTTAGAAGAGGCTATCAATGAAAGGATTTTGAATGAACTATCAAATTTCAAAACATGATTTCATTAATTGATAAATATTAATAATAAAATGCAGCAACAAAGGACTTAAATAAATTAATACAGAATATAGGATAATAAATATACATTTATATAGTAAATAAAAAGTAGAAATTTGTTAAAATATTATAGAAATATACAAGTAAAAGTATTATAATAAAATATAAAAATAAATCAAATATTTACTATTTAAGTATATAAAATTATAATAAAGAGATTCAGTAAAAATGAAATTCTTTAAAATATTAAAAAACTAATAGAAAGTAATATAATAAAATAAAGAATTATATTAAATAAAAATAAAATAATTAAATAATAAATAAATTAAGTAGGCACGAATATCGTTAGAATATTATAAAACTAATAGAAAAACTTATAATAAAATAAAGAAATAAATAAAATATATACTATTAGAGAAGAGAATATAACAATTAAATAATAAATTAATTAAGTAAGAACAAAATTCATTTAAATAAGTAAAAATAATAGAAAGTAATATAATTTAAAAAAAGAAGTAAATGAAATAAATACTAAAAAATAATAGTTAAGTACTAAACAAATAAAATGAGAATAATATTTGTGTAAATACCTAGAATATATTTAAAAAAGATTAAAATATATATAAAAATAAATGATATGGGAATAAATATCGCTAATGTATTTTAAATATAATAGAGAGGATTATAAGAAAATATATAACTATGTTCAATATATAATATTAAAGTATAAAAAAATGAAAATAATTTAATAAGAATAAACTTTATCAAAATATTATACAATTAATTCCAAGGCATATAATAAAATATATAAATAAATGTAATATAATATTAAAGAGCAGAAAATTAAATAACAAATAATAAAAATAAAATTCGTTAAAATATTATAAAAATAATGCAATAAAAGCTGTAAAATAAAATTAATTCAACTGCACAAATATGTAATAAAAAATAATTTAATTAAGTAAAGCTATAGTCATTCTTTTTAATATAAAAATGTAGTTAGAGTTGCCAGCTTGAAATGCAATAATTACTAGCCATAAAATGGCCAACTGCGCAGCGCTGCTGGCACATGCAGCCATAAAAGTTTACAAGTGCGAAATTGCATTTCATGAAAAGTGTCCTTGGCTTTAGCCTGAGCTTCTATTTTTCTAGCTTTCTATTTTTCTGATTTTCTTCTACATTTGTTGTTGTTGTTACTGTTGTTGTTGTTATTGTTGTTGTTGTTCTCCCTGCCCCCTCTTTTTTTAGTGGCATTGCTTTTGGACGCCGCCAACGCTTTTTAAATTCACTTATTCAAATTTCTTTTAGGTGCCCATGCAGACACACACACACAATGCTCTTTGCATGAGTATGTGTGTGTGTGTGTGTGTACTGAGAGAAGACTCTTTGAAGTGTGCGAGTGTGTGTGTGTGTGTGCTGGCTGCTTTTTGAACATGTCACGTGCATAACGAATTTGTTGCCAAAATCTGTTTTTGATTTAGTGAACAGCTTGCACTTTTTTTGCTGTTCATGTTCTTCTTGTTGTTGTTGTGTGTGTGTGCGTGTGTGTGTTTGATTTTACTTTTTGCTAAACTTGAAATAAATTGAATTTGTCGGCCTATGCAAAAGTGCATGTCCAACATTGGCCACTTGACAGTTAGCGATAATCAAAGCCTGGCCAAACTTTCGCTCGATATCTGTGTCATGAGCTGGTGGCAGTGTGTGTGTGTGTGTGCGTGTGTAGTGTGTGTGTGTAGTGTGTGTGTGTAGTGTGTGTGTGTGGTTGCCTAATTTTGCTGGCTGGCAAGTTGAAGCAGCAATCAGACAAGCGCAATGCTGATTAATGTGCTTCTGACCACCCAGAAATCAATCAATTCTTCAAGTTTCTTTTTTCTTTTCTTTTCTTTTCTCTATTTTTTTTTTTTTTTTTTTTTATATCACGAATTTTATTGGATTCATTTAGTTTTTTTTTTATTTCTTTCGTACTTTCTTTCACTGTTTAGCTGGATTTTTGTTAGATGTGCGTAAATGTGCCAGGAGTAGACCTAATTAACACGTCCATACATCAATCATCGTGGGGTGGGGTGCGGGGCAGTGGCAACAGCAGAGAGTTCAACGAAGCGCATTATTGTGCGTAAATTACTCAGCTGGTATGGCAATTTGTATACACACACTCACACTCTCTTCAGCTCTCTCTTTCTCTCTCTCTCTCACTCTTACTCTTCCTCTCTCTCAAGCTGAAGGCAGCGACACACGTGACGTATACGCAATGTGCACACAGCTCTACTCTACTTTAAGTGGCAAACACTTAAAGTTGCGCATTATTCATGGTGGTCCAATCTAATATGATGCTGTTGTTGCAGTTGTTGTTGTTGTTGTTGTTGCAGTTGTTGTTGCAGTTGTTGTTGTTGTTGTGGTCTGTCATGTTAAGGTTCAAACTTGTGCCATGCAAAAATGTCAGTTTGCATTTGTTGTCGCGTTATGGACAGTGTCCAGCGAGTGGATGGATGGATGGGAGCATGTTGTTGCAGTGGAAGGGAGCTATATGAGGTGAAGAGAAGAGAGAGAGGGAGAGAAAGAGAGAGGGAGAGTAAGAGAGGGAGGGAATGAGAGTTTCTGACAAAAGCAAAGTTGCGGGGCCGCCGTTTTATAAATGGCATGACATCAAAACGTAACAAGCGGCACTAAATCTAAACGACACACACTCGCACACACACACACACGCACACACACACACACACACACTTCTACACTCATGTAGCGGCATATATATACTATATATACATACATACGTTGAAAGCTGTAGAGCTGTTAAGTCGCCGTCGGACAGCGCAGACACTTTCACATTCACATTCACATTCACATTGGGATGCGTGTGTGGCAGGGCGGCCATTTTGTGGGCGCTATGGCTTTAGCTTTCGGTTGTACGCTCTATAGAGGTACATAGGTACATAGGTAACTCCATCACAGGCTGCAATAACAAAATGTCAAAGTCCAGGCAAAAATTGCAACAACAGCAGATGATAAGAGTGAGAGGTAAAGAGAGAGAGAGGCAGAGAGAGAGATATAAGATATATAGATATAAAAAGAGAGAGAGAGATAAAGATATATTATATATATATGAAGAGAGTGAGAGAAAGATATAAATATATATATATATCTATACATAGAGAGAGACAGACAGACAGTTTTATAGCGCGCTAAACAAGCTTTACAGCAAATGTATCACAGCTCAACTTAATTAATTATTACACATATTATTTATTTTTTATTTATTTTTTTTAATTGCCACACAATTCAAATGTATAACACTTTAGTATCTACTCAATTACTAAATTAATTGTGTGCTATCAATTAACTTGATGCGCGGCCACAACAAAAAGTTGTCTCCTAAATGCTTCTATTTGCATAATCCACAAAGTTTGGCATTATAATTTTAATATTTGATGCTTAAATGTTGCTGTTATTACAATAATATGTTCAATTGTTGAATGCAATTGCAGAAGAGGGTGTTATACTTTTGTGGAAGTGTTTGTAACAGGAAACGAAAAGTAAATGAAGAATATTTATATACTAATCAATGTTTGCAGATACTACTAGAGTTGACTTAATAAAGAGGTTTCTAATGCAGATGTGGGTGTTATAGTTTTATGCAAGTGTTTGTAACAGGCAGGGAGAAGTACACAAAGAACATTTATATACTAATAGAGAGATCAGGATAAAAAGCTTAGATTATTTGAGTGCAGCAGTTCAATGATTACAGCAACTACTATTTAATAAGAAGATTTATAATGTAGATGAGGGTGTTATAGTTCTATGCAAGTGTTTGTAACAGGCAAGGAGAACAAAACAAGGAATATATATATATTTCAGCTCAGCATATCAAATCTACTGTACAAGGCATCAGAATCAAAAGCTTAGTTAATCATTTTGCATATGTTCAACGATCCCAGCAGGAAACTATTTAGTATATAACATTAAAAAAGCCGTTTTCTACTATTTAAAAGTAAAAAATATATATAAATCTATACATCTATAAAACTATAGATATTTAATTATAGAAATATAGCTAAATATTTATTATTAACTTAAATTATCAAATCATTCTTTAAAAACTTTAATTCCTTATCCATATCTTTTTCCTCTCAAAATATCAATATAATCCAGTAATTAACTATAAATTTAAACAACAAACTAATTTGCATGCTTTTCAAAAGAAATTCTTTTCAGAAATTATTTGTTTATTTGTTCTAATTTTAATAATTTTAACTAAAAATCTGTAATTAAAAATACCACAAAGCTTTCCGTACAGGGTAACTCGCAGTCGTGCTTACTCCATTTAAGCAAACCAATATTTTATGAAACTGCAAACACACTTTAAAGTGCTTTAACGAAAAACTGTGTCAATTGCAATTTTTTTTGCCCTTTTAATATTTTGTTTGATTTTTTGCTTTTTGACGGTGAGCAATAAATTGAAAAAAATATTTACGCTCTCTGAAGTTTTTGGGCGTTATGTGAAAATCATAGGTTTTTGGTGCAGGTAAAATTAAAATTCGTTTGCCATAAAATCAATGAAAATATTTATGGTGCAGCTAAAAACAAATAACAGCATATTTATTTTGCATTTCACGCATAAATGTTCAAGCCAAGCAAAAATGTTTGCTTTTTTTTCTACACAGATTTTAAAGTAAAGCGAAAAAAAAATGTGTATATATAAATATATATATGTGTGTATATATGTATATGGCAACCATTAATATTATTATACATGCATGTATATATATATATATATATATATATATATATATATATATATATATATATGTGTGTGTAGATATATTTTTTTTGCAGTTTTCCCCTTGATTTTTCATTAAAAGCTAAACTAAACGGAGAGCTGTGTAAACAATTGTTGGCTGCTCTCAGCTTTTCACAACATTTGCCCAAAAATTCAATGTGAGAAAGCAACAACAACAACAACAACAATAATATATATATATATATATGTATGTATACAGCATTGAATCTCAGTTTGTTGCATTGTTGCACATGCTGTTGAGCGTATCCAAAAGTGCTTTAAAATCATTGTGAAAACTGCAAAACAAAACAATAAAAAAAAATCGAAAGTATTTTGTTGCAACAAACACTCTTGGCCAGCTGCCCCTCTCCGTTAGCCCTATTGGCTTTCATTTTGGGGGCTTTTGCTGTTTTATGAAATATGCACGCAATCAAAACAAATACAAGTACAAAGCCTTGCTCGGCTTTTAAAAAGAAAAATCGAAAAGCCAAACGAAACAAAACAAGCAAACAAAACAACACAAACAAACACTATCATTGAAATGTGTAACTATGTTCCATTTGATCAATGTTCTCGATGTCAAAGGCAAGTTGAGAATCGCAAAAAAATGCAAAGAAAATCGTTGTTGGCTTTTGCTTATTTAATTTGCCGACCAACTAGCGAAAGTTTGGAGCCTTAGTTGAAAATTATAACGCTATTGTACGCATCTCGTGGCAGTTGCTTTTGGCCCTCAACTTTGCCGCAAAACTTTGTGTTCTGCATGTGTGTGTGTGTCTATGTGTGTGTGTGTGTGTGTGTGTGTGTGTGTTTGAGAGAGAGTGTGGTAGCTTATCCATGGATTTTTTACACTTCTCTTAGTAGTTGTCTTTAGTTACGATGCATTTGCTTGAGAGCAACACGAGCCGGATGTGTTTACATATGCGCATAAAGATGTGCAGCACCACCAACAGAGCGACAGAGCGACAGGGCGACAGAGCGACAGGGAGACAGAGCGACAGAACCACACAAGCAAACTTTGCTTAAGACAAACTTTCTTTCATTTGTTATAAATCGTGACTGCATTCTGTGGAAATTATTTACGCTCTGCTTTCGTTATACAAGGGAAACTCTCTCTCTCCCTCTCTCTCTCTCTCTCTACCTCTCTCTCCCTATCTATATATATAGAGTCTCGAGGCATTAAGTTGGCATTGAGTAGCTTCCTTTGGCTACTCATAGTGTTTAGTTCTACTGAAAGTTGTGTGCCTTAAATGTTCTTAGCAACAGCTTAGCAGTTAGAGAGAAGAGCATCTAATTATAATAAAGATATGAGAGAGAGAGGGTGGGAGAGAGTGAGAAAGAGCGAGAAAAATAGAGAGAGAAAGAATGAGATGTATATATATATATAGAAAGAGAGAGAGAGAGAGGGAGAGAGTGAGAAAGAGAGAGAGAGAGAGATAAGAAGAGAGAGAGAGAGGGAGAAAGAGAGAGAGATAGAGAGAGAGAGAGCGAGAGAGAGAGAAAGAAAGAGAGAGAGATAGAGAAAGAGAGAGAGGGAGAAAACGAGAGAGAAAGAGAAAGAGAGAGAGAGAAGCGAGAGAGAGAGAAAGAGAGAGAGAGAACGCGAGAGAGAGAAAGAGAAAGAGAGAGAAAGAGAGAGAAAGAGAGAGAAAGAGAGAGAAAGAGAGAGAAAGAGAGAGAAAGAGAGAGAAAGAGAGAGAAAGAGAGAGAAAGAAGCAGAGAGAAATATGGAGAAAGAGAGAGAGAGAAACAGAGAGAAAGAAAGAGAAAGAGAGAAAGCGAGAGAGAGAGAGAGAGCGAGAGAGAGAAAGAGAGAGGGAGAGAGAGAGAAGGAGAGAGAGAGAGGGAGAGAGAGGGAGGGAGAGAGAGAGGAAGATATATATATATATATATACAGAGAGAGAGAGAGATATAGAAAGAGAGAGAAGAAGAGAAAGATAGAGATAGAGAAAGAAAGGGAACGAGAAAGAGAGATAGAGAGATAGAGAGAGAAAAAGAGAAAGAGAGAGAAAGTGAGAAAAAGAGAGAGAAAGAGAGAGGGAAAGATATAGGGAAAAATAGAGAGAGAGAGAGTGATAGGAAGGGAGAGAGAGGAAGAGAGAGAGAAAAAGATAAAGAGAGAGAGAGAAAGAGAGAAAGAAAGAGAGAAAGAGAGAAAGAGGGAGAGAAAGAGATAGAGAAAGAGAGTGAGAGAAAGAGATTGAGAGAAAGTGAGTGAGAGAAAAAGAGAGAGAAAGAGAGAGAGAGAAAGAAAGAAAGAAAGAGCGAGAGACTGACAGCTACAACTACAACTTTCACCGCGCTTTTCTAATTGCATTTCTCCCAGTTTCACAGCCATAATTATTCGATTCTTTGTTAATTATTGCACATAACTGTGCAGTAATTGAAATGCTACTCTGTTTTTTATGATGTTTGTTATTGTTATGCAAATAATTGGCATCGATTATCAAGTGTCTAGTTGCATAGATTAGATTTATGGCCCAAGAGAATGCAAACATTTTGTCATAAAAAGTTGCAAGCAATTTGCATAAATTATGCCACAAATTGCGTGTTGTGTCATAATTATTATTATAATTATTCAGTTTTTTGCTTTCGATTGTATTTTATGCACTCCTTAGGAGGGAGGGAGGCAGCTGCAGCACGAGACTGAGACAGCTGCCGCATATTATCTGATAATTGATTACATGTGAGCAGAGACAGGGCATGCAGGGTATATATTTGCTTAGGCGTTAGAAAATAAAGTACACCACACTACTACTAGGCATAAAGGGGTGACCCGTTTGACCCTGACCCCTGACCCCTTGGGCACGCTTACGTAAATAGAGTGCCTGACCTACCCTTAGTTTAGTTGCGTTTACTTTGACTCGCATTTGTTTGTTTGACCAGCTGCAATAGTTTGTCCAAGTCGCACTTCAACAAAATCAACAAAACTTACGCTCCGTATAAATCTTTATTAGCTTCATTTGTGCGCTGGCCAAAGCAGCGTAACGTCAATTAATTAAACAATGTCACTTGTTCTGCAATTTACATGACACTCAGCTCTCCACTAAGCTCCACTGCAGTCGCACTACACTAAGTACAGCCATGAGAGCAAGGCATCAAGTCAACGGGAGTGGACCAGCGACAAGTTGTGCACTTGGCTTTCTAATGAGGCTTAAGCTGCATTCCCCGAAGCTTTTCCTCTTATTCCCTCTCTCATTCTCTACTGCTTTCGCTTTCGCGCTCTCTCTCTCTCTCTCTCTCTTCTTATCGCTGTTCAATCAACTAACTAGAGAGTTGCTTTATCTGCTCATGAGACGAAGTCAAACTTAACTAAACGCATCATTGATGCATTCAAATTAACCCACTAAATGTTGATGGAGTGATTAAAAGCTGTAATTAAGTTTTTAGCATTTTCTTTGTTGCTTCAATAATTAAATATTAAATATTATTACATTTTTATTAACAAGCCTTTAAAGATGTTTTTACTCTTTATAATTGTGAGTGATTTTATTAAACGGATGAAAATATCTGACAAATGCATTTAATTACTAAAGTAAATAATACATAATGAATAAAAAATAAATAACAAATAATAAATAATAAAAAAATAAATAAATAAAAAATAAAAATAAGCAAATAAATAAATAAATAAGTAAAGGAATAAATGAATAAAAGAATAAATAAATATATGAATAAATAAATAAAGGAATAAAAGAAAAAATGAATAAATGAACAAAAAAATAAAGTAATAAAAATACAAAGGAATAAATGAATAAATAATTGAATAAATGAATAATTGAAAAATGAATAAGTGAATAAAGGAATAAATGAATAAATGGATAAATGAATAATTGAATAAATGAATAAATAATTAAATTAATAAATGAATAAATGAATAAATTATAAATAAAATCATAATTAAATAAATAAATAAATTCATAATCAAAATAATAAGCAAATAAATATAATTCAATAAGTAATAATAAATAAATATATAAATAAATAAACAAATAAATAAATTAATATATAACAAGTCAGGAAGCTACAGTCGGGGTACGACTGTGGGAGACTCTGAACTACAGCACGAGTTTTTGCATTTGTCATATATATATATATATATATACGAATTTCTAAAGAAATTTGGTTATTGCTTTCTCTTGAATTCTCAACATTTTCTGACAAATATGGCAAAATTAGTATTATATGTATATATAAAATAAAAGTAATTAATTTATAGTTATTAAAAAATGTATTTTGGAATTGTCAGCAGTGGGATTCGAACTCGCGCCTTTGCGGCGTTTCTTGTTGTTGTTGTTCTAACTAAAGCAATTTTGGCCGCAGAGGTGCCATGAACCTGCTGATCATTCATTCCTTAATATCTTCTATGTTTATGAACCGATCGTGCTTAAATTTTCAGAAAACGTCCGAAATAGGACATTCTCCATATGTGCCAAATCTGAATTAAATCTAAAGTCGGTAGCTTCAGTTATACGTTTTTTTTCGATTTGCGGGGGCGGAAGGGGGCGTGGAAAAAATTTAAAACAAACTTGATCTGCCTGCAAACAATACACGTGTTGTCACCAAATTTGGTTACTCTAGCTCTTATAGTCTCTGAGATCTAGGTGTTCATACAGACGGACAGACGGACAGTCGGACAGACGGACAGACGGACAGACGGACATGGCTATATCGTCTCGGCTGTTGACGCTGATCAAGAATATATATACTTTATAGGGTCTGCCACGCCTCCTTCTGCCTGTTACGCACATTTCGCTTTCGTCAAACCTAATAGACTGTGAACTTTTAGTTCAGAGTCTAAAAATATAAAATAATAGACAACAAAATAAATAAAAATATAAAAAAATAATCGAATAACTAAGAAAATATATAAATACATAAATAAATAAATAAATAAAACAATAAATAAATAAGTGAATAAATTCATAATTAAATAAATGAATAAATTCATAAATAAATAAAATTAATTAATTAAGCAATAAACAAATAAATACGTAAGTAAATAAAAAATAAATTAATATACAACAAAATAAATACATAAATACATTCATAAACAAATAAATAAGTACATAAATAAATACATATATAAATTAATTAATAAACAAATAAATATTTGTCTTAAGCAAAATCTGCCTGCAATTTTAAGCCTTTTCCAAATTGCATAAATAAATAAAAATTTAGCAAGGTGTCATAATAAAGACACAGCATAAATAATAACTGTAAGCTATCAAAATTCATATATGTATGATAAACGTAATCAATTGAATCATTCAAGCAAACAACTTGTTCATTTTTCAACAAGTTTGCTTGGGGTAATTTTTCAATTCTATTTGACAATATTTGCTATGCATTTTAATGTCACCTTTGGGTTAAGTTGAGAGAGAGAGAGAGAGAGAAAGAACGAGGCAATCCATTAAGTTGCAACTGGCAGCATTGGCCATTTTATAATTTATCAAAATGAAAATTGATGTGCCCGAGCTGAGTGTACAAGTATTTTGTCGCTGTCTTGCGACGGAACTGTCTCCTACTACTAATGGGAGAATGGGTGAATGGGAGGGTAGAGATAGGTTACTGTGGCAGCAAAGTTCTGTGCTGCACCTTCGAGCCAAAATGGTAGTCGTCCCTTGTGACCAAGTGGCCGCATGCCACACGAAATGCCGTCGTAAATACCAAAAATGCTTTGGCAAATATTTAGCTGCACTTGCAGTGACACGAACGCGCGAGCGCGCGTGTGCTCCAAATCCCCAAACAGTGCTCTTGCTATACCCTAACTCATTCCCTTCCATCTCTCCCCTCTCACCTCTCCCAACAGCCAACACCCAACTCTCTCTCTGCTGCTTACTCCGTTGCTGCTTTAGGTACAAAGCCAGCGCTTGACGCCTGCAAGTATGCAACGTCTGCTTTAAGATTTTCATCTATTTGTTGTGCGGATTGTGTGTGTGTGTGTGTGTGTGTTCGTGACTGTCGTTCTTTTATTTACGCTTGCATTTTCATTTGCGCCTGTAAATAGCATTAAATTTATATATATATATAAATAATTTGCCGGCTTAAAACGCAGCACACGCAGCGCTGACAGGCGACGGCTTATGCACTTAATGAAATGTACACGGCAATTGTCATGGCCCAAGTGGGCAGGAAGATGGCTCTCTGCGTCTGCGGCTATAAGTGTGTGGCTATCTTGGCCACGACAATAAATTCGGGCCAACTTAAATTTCATTTCGCACATGCTGCAGCCAGCAAATGCATTTTAAGGGCTTTGTCTGCAACAATTACGAGGAGGAGTTAAGAGAAGACACAGCAGTTAGCTTTGACAGTGGAGAGGGGGCAGGCATGAGCCACATTTAAAGCGTTTAAAACGATACAAAAAGGCAGCCGAAAGCATCAGCTTAAATAATCAATTAAATTTGCTAATTGAATAATTAAATTTAATTGCTTGTGATAACAATTCCCTCCTCAGTTCACTAATGCCGCCATTTAACTAACGTATTTAATAATTTAACCAGTTAAATGTTATCTTTTGGACAATTTCTTCTTGTATATTTCATAGTAAACATTAAATTATTATGCACAAATTATTTGTAATGGCCCGCAAACGGGGACATTTAAGCATTTAAGCCACGTTAACGATGCCCGAAATCGTTGACCAGAAATTGCATTTAAATGTTACAACAATAAATCAAAATTAATATATTTTGCACATCTTCCTACAACAAAGGAAGTGTTTGGCCGAAAGGAATTTTCAATTACGTTTGCAAGACAATAAAACAAAATGTCCAAAATTAGTTATTAAACAAAGTTTTGCACAATTTCTAGACGCAGGCTGGTCAACACGAGACTGGCAACAGGAAATCGTCTGGGCCAAGAGATGTAAGTTGTGGTAATTAAATGTGCAACTAAATGAGCTTCGGACAGGAAGATGTGCACAAAGCTGGCTAATCATATTGCAAACAATTGGCCAGCCTAGACATTTCCTGTACTTGGGTGAACATAACAATTTTAATAGACATCTAGATCATCTTCAAATACAGTTACAGCTTTCGTGTTGTGCATTTAGGGATTTGTTGGGCGTTTGCCCGCGTCCTCGTTGGCATTTGTGGCATCCTCTATAGAATCAGCGACGACATTTTGATTCAGCGATTCGACCGTGTCACGTGGCTCAATCACCTGAGCTGTTAGCTTTTGATAGCAATGATGATCGGACTGAAAGCCGGGCTCAATCTCATCTGGCATCGGCATATAGTCCACACTTTGCTTTACCGATAGCTGCGAGACACTCGAGTTGTTCGGAGATCGTGTGCTTGGCTGCGTGAACAGCTCATGGTAACTCTGGCACTCCTCCAGCGAGCAGCTATCCTCGTCCTTTGGCGGCGTTGTCTCCGTCGACATGGTGGGCTCTGGGCTGCTCTTGTCGCCAAACTCCTGGGCAATGAGACGACGTGCGAGGGGCACGGATAGAAACTCCTTGTAGTGCAGCTTACGGCGACGTTCAAACTCCAGGCGACGCACCTTCTCATCCACCGACTCTGGGTAGTCCTCATCATCGGACGAATCATCCGAGTCGTTCTCAATGCCAAACGAAGGCGTCTCCGATTGGGCGGCCAGTCGCAGCTTCTCTATCAGCGTGTCCGTGTCCAAATCGTGTGTCAAGTCATTCTCAAATACAAAGGGTGTCTTTGGCTCATCAATGACCATGTGTCCGTAGTCTTTGTTGGCCGGATGAAAAGTTTCCAATACGTTGAGTTCATCGAACTTTGCTGTCTTAAGCATGTTGCTCTGTACCCCCCTGACCTTCAGTATACCCCTCACTTCGTCACCATCCATTTTTGATTTGTCTTTTCTCTTTGCACCAGCAACAAAGATTATATGTAATTTATAAATAAATTTGAAATTAAACTTTTTGTTTTCCTGTGCGAAATAAATTTTGTTTACACTGTCTGTTGTGCTGTCGATGAATATACAGACTTTGTTGATATTTACAGCTATGATTACAGTTATGGATATGCCTACTATGGCATTAGAAGTATACTAAATGGAGCTGCTCGACTTTGTCCGGGTTTCTGATGACATTAAAGTTAAATACATTTTGACATTTACTCAAAAGTCTAGGAAACATTCCCCATAGATGCTATATTACCTCAAGTCCTCGATTATTCTTTGAAATTCGTTGATTTTTAATATATATTTTAAATGTAATTGTAGTTAAGTTTTTCGCGCTCAAATGTATTAAAGCTATTATTAATTTTGTATAGGTAAAACTATCACTCACCTGAACGAAATTTCGGTAATATTTATTATTTGTTGTCTGAACTTATTTTCTCTTTGTCTGTTAACATTCATGAAATGTAATAGCAAAGAAACTATAATAAATAACAGAATGCACACTCTCTTTTACAATTTAAGGAGAGTAAACGAAAGAGAGAGAGGAAATGCATATTGTGGACGAGATAAAGAGCATGAAATAACTTCAAAGAGAAATATGGAACGAGTGTCAAATGCGAAACTTTTGAATAACTGTAATTCTTGCAATTACTCACTTATGTGTTTAACATCAGCTGATGTTTTTTGGCACTTACACAATATTGCACAAATAAATAATTTTGATCACAAAGAGCAGCAATAACGATTAGTTCGATAACAAATCATTTGAAGTAATAAATAAAACATGCGCGAAATTAACGAAATATTGCCACAAAGACGAGTAGAATATAATTCTATTAAGTGAAAAAACGCGCGAACTTTATATAAAATTTAATTATTTGTATACTTAAAATAATCATAACTACAGCTGCGTGATCTTTTCACCTTTGGTAGCACATAAAAAAAAAAACAAACAAACAAAAAACACTGAAAACAAAACAAATAAACTGCGGCTTCTGTGTGCGTAACGCGATTGCAACTGAGGCGACTTACTTTGGCGCCAAGACTAGCTGACATCACTGGAAGTACTATAAGAGGATTTCCAGTCGCTCTGTAGAGAGCGGCAATACTGAGGATGCAGCCTTTTACTCTTTGTTGTTGTTTCCTTTTTGCAGAGCTCATGATGTATGTGGAAGCTATTCAGCAATCTCTTAGAGAGAGAGAGAGAGATCAGTATAGAGCGCAGATTATAGAATTCACAGCTTGCACAATGCAATTCGTTATTAGCTTAGTGGGGTATACAGGATTATACATTTCTAGAAAATATAAAAATATATATAAATACAAACTTATTGCAAATTATAACAGGAATTATTATTACTAACTTCTCTTGAGCTGCTAGCAACAACTTTTTAGTTTCTATATAGTATATTATTATGTGTGCCTAAATAACAAATATTTGCATACATACTTATTGCTTAATTCAGTTTAGTAGATTGCAACAATATCGCAATAACTGAGATTCGTTGCAGGGTATTATTACATACATACTCTACTTGCTTTTGCTTTCATGCAGCTACTGCAATAGTTAACGGTTTCTTGCTGTTCGTCTCTTTTCGTTCGTTCCGATCTTTGCTTTTACAGTTTCCATTTGCTTCGCTTCTGCTACTGCTCATCTGCCTCTAAATTAATCTCCTTTCTTTTCAGCTGATTGCTGAATACCTACGCATGTGAGTATATACATATGTATGTCTTTATATAAGCATGCAGTCCCTCTCGCACTCGTACATATTTTATCACAGCAAAGAGAATCCATGCATAGCTTTCTCATGACTAAACTGACCTTAATGCAACTTTCAGTATTTTCGATTAGAGTATTCTTTAAACTACTGTGTAGTTATGAATTCTTATTTGATTAAAAATTATAAATAAATAAAAGGAAAATCGTATTACATATTGAACTGCATTATACAATGCTAAGACTTAATTAAATAATTAATATTAATTAATTGGCTGCTTAATCTCAAGCCAAACAATGGGAGCTGTACAGAGATAGAGATAGACACAGAAGTATCTAATTAAAATGCCACTTGATGACTGTAAATCAAGAGCCAAAACCCAGATTTGTGCCACAATTGCACTGCCACAAAGTGGTGCTCTTCAAAAAATTCAAGCACTTTGTGTGTGTGTGAGGAAAGACATAAGAAAGAGCGATGTGGAGTGGAGTGGTGGAGAGAGAGAGAGAGAGAGAGAGAGGATTGTTGCTGCCGCTTCAACTGCAAGTCAATGGCTGCAATCGCTGCTATCAAGCCACAAAGTAAACTCATTTTGACGTGTTCATCAGCGCCAGCTGCCACATGCGTTGCAAGAGCTGAAACTTGCAGCAAAAGCTTCATTATTGACCCGAGTTTTGTTTTTTTTTTTGCTGCTGCTCTTGTTGTTGTTGTTGTTGTTGTTATTGATGTAAACATATTCATCACGACATGCCACGACGGGCTGTTCTTGTTGTTGCTCTTGTTGTTGTTGTTGTTGTTGCTGGCTGTGGCAGCTGCCGTTTCAAAACACTTGAGTGCACATATTTTTGTGCTGCAGCAAGAATGAAGCATGTGTGTGTGTGTGTGTGTGAAAGAGATGGGCATAGAGTGCATGTATTGCGAATTGATTGCAGCACATTATTTCACAATTTTGCTAGCAAATAAACAAGACTACGAGAGAGAGAGTGAGGGGGCCTGGAGTTGTGTTGAAAAGGCCGGAATCAGGCACTCAGGCATGCATATTTCGTGCTTTTGCTTATCAGCCAGCTCTCAACCGAATGCGACAAGCCTAGACGATGATTAAGTTTACTGATATGATGCTGATGATGTGGTTGATGATGATGATTATGTTGTTGTTGTTGTCGCTGAGATCGATGGCAGCTGGACAAGTTTGATTGCTTGCTTTATGCTGCAATGCAAAAATGCAGAGAACATTCAGCATTCAGCATTCAGCATTCAGCATTCAGCATGCAGTTGCCAGCGGGCAACTAACAGTTTTGTTCGATTTACGAAATTGCAGTTGGCTCGATTGCATTGCTTATGTACTCTGTGTGCTGGGCCACGTCTCCGACTTCAAAGCGGCATCAATTGCCACAATGTGTAACTACGAGATACTGCAGTTCTATGGGCATAAGTAACAGCGCTTGAGCTCAGGCATCCGTTGCAAAAGCAGCGGCAACAGGATATACTAGCCACACACAGAGAAAGAGACAGAGAGAGAGAAGGAGAGGGAGAGAGAGCGAGAGAAAAAGAGAGACACATTCACTTGCCACATATTCACGCAATTTTATGGCAATCATAAATTTCACTTGATTTTTTGGCTTTTCCGCAATTTTTACGCAACACAATGCGGCATCCGTTGCAAGTTCGCCAGCCGTAAGACGCCCACACGCTACGTTATTGATATTAGCCGAGTTGAGGGCTTTAGGGCGTGTCCGTTGTTGCAATTTCATTGCAATCAACCTGCACAACAAACGCAGTTGTATCGCTTCCTATCACTAACTAGCGCGCTCTCTCTCTCTCTATTTATCTGTCTCTCTCTCGCTCTCTGTCTCTCTGTTTCATTTGGCAGCGTTATGCATATTTATTAAAAACTGTCTGCTGCGATTAAAAGCCAATCAGGCCAATTGCAAATTCCTTTTATTGGCCCCAGCTTTATAAATATTTAAAATTTAATTTCGGTACCACAGCGCGTATACTTGATGCTGTGGGTGTTGCAATACATTTTTCTGCAGCTAGATTAAAATATGTGTGTGTGTGTGTAAGTCTGTGTGTGTGTGTGTGTGTGACTGCGCATTTCTGCCACAACAACAACAACAGCAACAACTTTATCTTTGCTTGCTGTGTGTGTGTTGCCTTTGCTTGCACTCTGTCTCTCTCTCTCTCTCTCTCTCTCTCGCTCTCTCTGTCGCTCTGTCTCCCAGGTAGCAATGCAATCGAAGCGTAAAACGTTGAAGCTCAGCAGCCTCGCAAAAGGCAAACACACGTTGAGCGCAAATGTAGCGCGTTTCCTTTTTGGCTTTTACACTGCACTTGCAACCGGTACAAGAACCACTACAAGGCACTGCCCCCCCCCCCTTCCACCACCCGCCTTTCCGCTCTGCCAACACAGCAGCTACCGTTGCCCAAAGTCCCCAAAAATGTGCAGCTCTCTTACCACACACCCATGTGTGAGTGTGTGTGCGTGTGTGAGTGTGTGTGTGTGTGGCAATGTGGCACTGTGGCAGTTAGCAAGCGCTTGACAGCTTGGCAAACAGTTAAATAGAGTTGGCAGCACTCCCGCTTTGTGGTTCGGCTTGACTGTTATCCCTTCATGACAGCCTCATGCACATACACCAAAAAGTGTAGGATTTTTGCTTTATCGCATATGTTGGCAACCCTACGCATTGGAGTCCCTAGCGCCAACAAGCCTAGCGATCAAAATAGAGCATTTTATATCTAGATATTTCTACCAGCTAAAGTTACATTATTTCTTCTAATTAATATTTATATACTCTACACATTTGCAGTTCGTAGAGCATTAGCAATTCGTGCTCGCTGATTCTGTTTTTACACTCTAGAAATATGGTAATAAAAATAAACTATATTTTGTCAATTTAATGAGCTTGTTTTGGTTGTTGCTTGCGGCCAAACACAAATGTAATTAAACGCGTGTAAACAACAGTTTAGTTTAATGCAAAATGTGATTAATTGTTTATGAAATTCAACGTTTAAATTTAAACAATTTTCTCTAGCAAATTTTATAGTTTTTAAATTATACTAATAGATTTGTATATTTCTTTATGTTTTAGAGATCTTTTGCAATTCTATTTATAAAATACCTTCATTTTCAAGGCATTTTTATACCCTGTACAAGGCTATATTTAATTTGGGCAGAAGCACGCTATAATATATATATTCAGGCTAAAAATATATGTATTCTGGAGCAGTCTGACCGCGTCTATCTCAGCAGTTATAATCGCTAGTTACACCATGTTTGGCATGATTGTATCTGAATACCCTGCACAGATTGAGTTTATTTTAAATGTTAGATACCTCACAGCTTTAGTTTTTAGCGTAGACACTTCCCAATTGGGCAGTTGCTTGCAGAATAGCGCCCTGAAGCATTTCTGAATATTTCATCAAGATTGGTTCAGAAATAAGATAGATATTCAGAAAAGAAATAGTTACTCTTTGTAGTCATATGAGCGAGTGAGATAGCGAACGACAACATTAAATGCATATGTTAAGTATATAATTGTTAGAATTTACACATGGAAAATATGCAATTCTATTATAATCAAAATACTTAATTAAATATACTGTTACAGGGCTTTATACTGTCGCTTAGATGCTTTCCCGATCCCCAGCAAATCAATAACGGGACAGGGTATAATACTGCTCTGTGGATACTTTCCTCTTTCCCAGCAAATCGAGAGCTCTACAGGGTATTACCCTGTCGTGAGGAAACCTCCCCCTTCCCCAGCAAATTGAGAAATGTATAGGGTATTTTACATTCGTGTGAACACTTTCCTCTTTCCCAGCAAATCGAGAGCTGTACAGGATATTCTACTGTCGCGTGGATACCTTCCTCTTCACCAATAAATCAAGAACTGCAGAGAGTATTATACAATCACGTGGATGCCTTCCTCGTCCACCGCAAAACGAGAGCTGTACAGGGTATTAAACTACAGCGTAGATACCTCACCCTTCTCTATAAAATCGAGAAATCTACAGGGTGTTTTACTATCACGTGAATAAATGACACTTCTCCAGTAATTCAAGAGCATATCGATAAGCATGCATAACTACTACACTTCCCTTTTTTTCCACTGCAGGGTATTTTAGTGTCGCGTGCGCTCGACTTATACGCTTGCATTAAATTCAATATTCTTGTTTATTTTCCTTTAAACAGAAAATACTTTCGAAATTCCCCGAAGTCTGCATAAAAACTGCGGCTTATCGAAACTGAAGCTACTTTCCCCTTAACTTTCCCCCATAATCCAATAAATTAATGCATTCTTAATTCTTACAAGTATTTCTATATTTTAGCTACCAATATTTGGATATGATTTGCGTCTCTTCTACGATCTGCAGTTGGTAAGATTGTTTCCCCCATTTAGGAATCGATTGAACCGCATTTAGCATGAAGGTCCACAGCTGCTGCAACAGCCACCACAGGGTCCACAACAGGGGCCGCCACAGCAGCCAAAGCACGGTCCAGTCGCACAACACGGTCCACACACATTTGGGCCAAAGCAGCCGCCGCCGCCACAACAACTGCCGCATGGTCCACAGCAGCCACCGCAAGGTCCACAGCACATGTTTGGAGATCCTTTTAGATGTTCTATTTATGATGGAATTTCGAATTATTAAACATTTTCCTATATATAATTTTAAGTACTTCTATATTACCCGAAACCCCAACACAAGTTGAGACTACAAAAAAATAAATTTAGTTGTTTGCCTGTCGAGCTACAAAAGTAAGAATGAAATATTGTGGAGAGGCAACAGCTTAGGTGTAGTTCAAAGAAGTGTTTTACAGAGCTACTAAGATGGTATATTCAAAATTCAAAAATATAGAAAGTGTATTGAAGTAGAACTAGCGAATATTGAGGGAGCGGAACGAAGGTAAGCGGGGAAAAGATAGTCTAAGGAGGCAAAATTATAGCACAAATCTTGAGAACAGAGCAACCAAGCAACATCAAGACGTCGTTAAAACTTTCAACTTTTAAGCAATAAGTTTCACAAATAAGAAATACCAAAAATTACGAAAGTCGAGTACACACAACAGTATAATACCCTGCACAGTTATCTGTAGTAAAAGTATTTTCATAATTATTACTACTAAAGTGAAAATATGCCAATGCCCAAGATCATATAGATGAATCAGGTTAAGTTCATTAAGTTCGTTTGCGCGCCAAAGCTGAGTGCTATATCACTCGCACACAACGAACAAAGCGCAAGCAGTTCAATTTTCTCTCTTTCTGATTATCTTTCTTATTTATAGACCGAACTTGATGAAACTTTCAGAATTGCCTCTCCATGGTATTTGCCTGCTAAATTAGAAGCAGCTACGTTGACAAATGTGCCAATAATCGATTTTTGAAGGTGATGGGGGGGGGGGTAGGCGGGGAGGTATTCCAAATTTTAAATAAACTTGATCTGCGGACGTTATAAGGGAAACCTTGCTGCCTCTAGCTTTTATAATTGCAGAGATCGATCAGTTCATACAGGCAGACAGAAGACAGAGGGATAGACAGACAGACATTCATTTTCAGGGTATAACAAAGTCTTGCTTAAGATTCCTTTTGCTTGCAACGAACCGCGAAAACAATTTTGAAAATGTCAAATATAAGTCATATAGCTTTTAGACTCTGTACTACAAAAGTACATAGTCTATTAAGTTTGATGGAAGCGAAATGTGCCTAACAGGATGCAGGAGTCATATTCGACTCTATAAAGTATATATAATCTTGATCAGCATGAGCAGCCGAGTTGATATAGCCATGTGCGTCTATCTAACTATAGAAACACCTCGATTTCAAAGACTATATAAACTAGTTTCATTTAAACACGCACGAATGTCGCGTTCGCATTGCTGCAAATATCCCTATATATATATATAAATTAATTAACTAATTCCTTCCATATTTAAACAAACTCCAATAGCCTCCATTTTCAAAATATATTTAAGACTTTCCCATGACTTATGGGTCAGCAGTCGCTTTAGTTTACCGCACAATGCGCTGCGGCACAGCTGCGACAGTGTTTGCTTGAAATGCATTTAATTGTTGGCATAATTTGAAGTCCTATTGCAGAATGCATGGCACACACAATGGAGTGCTAATGAATATGAATAACAAGCAGCGCTCATATGAGAGAGGCCACAGACAGAGAGGCAATCGCGACGAAAATCACACAAGTTGTCAACAAACAACGCACAAACAACAAAATAAACAAAAAAAAAACTTAAGACGCAGAAACAGAGGGACGCTTGCAAAGTGAGAGAGAGGGAGATAGAGGGAGAGAGGGAGAGAGAAATAGTTGCAAGAGCAACCGGATCTGAACAAACTACTTACTTACTTAGCAGTACTTACCCACTTATGTGAGGCAAGGAGTTGGGGGAACTGATGCAAGGACTGCGAATGGCAAACAACTTATGCGGCAAGTTGGCCCATTTGTTGTTGTTATTGTTGTCTGCACACTGGCAACAGTCTTTTCACATAATGTCACTCGTTGTTAAAGTTGCCTTCTCTATTCTCCCTCTCTCTCTCTCTCTCTCTCTGTCTCTCTCTAGTGCGCTCGCAGCCAAAGCAAACTTCACAGCGCAAAACTCACATAAATTACGCGCGCCGCAGCAAAAGTCACAAAATGTCAAATGCAGCAAACAAAAAAAAAAAGAAAAAAAAACAAAAAAAAACGAAAAAAAAACTAAAACTCAAATTGCAGCGCATAAAGACAAAACTTGAATAAAATAAAAAAAATGAAAAAAAATAAAAAATATATATAGAAAGAACAAATTTTTCTTATTTGAAGTAAAATAAAAAAAAACTATGGCAGCCCCGCGGCTGAGTCATCTGTCTGCCCGGCTTTAGGTACCAGAACCTCCCGTGTTTGGCAACTTTATGCTCGCAAACTGCTACCAATTTGTAGTCAACGCTTGCAATATATAAATGCCACGCCTCCTGCCACCGCTGCACCAACGCCCGCCGCCATGTCAATTGTCTGTGTGTGTGTGTGTGTGGTCGCTGTGTGGCCAAAACTCTGTGGTCGATACGGCGCTTGTTGGCCTTCAAAACTGTCAGCCAAGCGACAGTCGCCGTAGGCCCAGCAATAAATACACAAAAAAAATAGAGTGAATAGTAAAGTTAACTATGATTTATGGCCGCGCTGCACAGGAAATGCCAATAGAAAGTTGCCACAAGGTGCCAATTAAATTATTGAATATCCGTTGACTGCACAATCGCGCAAGACTCATGGCCAATAGCCACACAGGCTAATAAAATCAAGTTTTCCAATCGTTTAAATAAATGTATAACAAATTGTATAAATATTTCTACATTTTTAATATTTTAAAGTAAAAGTAATATTATATTATATACATTAAATAAATAATAGAAATATAGAACTAAATCAGAGATGCATAATAGAATAATATAAATATTTATGGAATTATAAAATTTCATATATTTAATATTTGTTTTACTTAATATTTATATTTATTAAAAACGCGTCTTGTGCATATATATTGCTTTTATAAAATTTTAAAAACATTAAAATTTTGTTTGGGATGCACCGAGATTCGAACCGCAGACCTCTTACACGCAAATCGTACGTCCTACAGCTTGAGCCACCGCCTTACATACTGCGCTGTCGGCAACGTCAATACATATACAGCACGAGTTTTTGCATTTGTCATATATATACATATGTATATGTATACGAATTTCTAACGAAATTTGGTTATTGCTTTCTTTCAAATTCTTAACATTTTCTGACAAATAAGGTAAAATTAATAATATATGTATATATAAAATAAGAGTAATTAATTTATAATTATTAAAAAATGTAATTTGGAATTGTCAGCAGTGGGATTCGAACTCGCGCCTTTGCGGCGTTTCTGGTTGTTGTTGTTCTAGCTAAAGCAATTTTGGCCGCACAGCTGCCATGAATCTGGTGATCATTCATTCCTTAATATCTTCTATGTTTATGATCCGATCGTGCTGAAATCTTCAGAAAACGTCCGGAAAAGGACATTCTCCATATGTGCCAAATCTGAATTAAATCTAAAGTCGGTAGCTTCAGTTATACGTTTTTTTTTCGATTTGCGGGGGCGGAAGGGGGCGTGGCAAAAATCTAAAACAAACTTGATCTGCCTGCAAACAATACACGTGTTGTCACCAAATTTGGTTACTCTAGCTCTTATAGTCTCTGAGATCTAGGTGTTCATACAGACGGACAGACGGACAGACGGTCAGACGGACATGGCTATATCGTCTCGGCTGTTGATGCTGATCAAGAATATATATACTTTATAGGGTCTGCCACGCCTCCTTCTGCCTGTTACGCACATTTCGCCTTCGTCAAACCTAATAGACTTTGAACTTTTAGTTCATAGTCTAAAAACAATTAACATTTTAATAACTTTAATAACACACTTTTTAAAGTAATTTCAATGAAATTAACTTTTTATATAAATTTTGCATAAATTGAAATTCATTTATTAAATTGAATAAATAATTTAAAAAATAAATAAATATTTTATAGAAGCTTTATATATTTTTAATAAGCTATAAAGTTGAAATGAACTTTCAGCAATATAAATATAATCTCCAATGTTAACAAATTTCAAAGTTAGTAAGTTAAGAAAAATGATTATTTATATATGAATAATTTAATAAAATATATAAATACTAGACACTGTTTACAGTCATTTCAATATATTTTATTATCTAAATATTATCAATAAATTGAAATTAACTTATTAAACTGCAAAGTTCTAAGCTCTCTTGAGCATTAAACACACAAATTTCTAATGAATTGAAGTCAACGCGTATTTCGAACATGAATTTAAATTTGTGCATTCGATGTTTTGTTGGCCAGTGTAATGCAAGTGGATATAAAGAAAAGCAACGCAGCCAAAAATCATGCAAATGAGTTTTGCAACAGAAATGCAGAAATGCGTGGCCCCAACGAGAGACGAGAGACGGGGAATCGCTGATGTCAGCGGCAGTTCGAATTCTCCGGGTGCCTCGATGTCTCTACGGCTCTATGTCCCTATGTCCCAATGTCTCGATGTCTCTACGGCTCTATGGCTCTATGAGCGTAGGTTCATGGTATAGACGAAATAATGGTCATGAAATGAAAACGAATCAGGGCAATTCACTGTCCGCCAGCCAGACAGATAGAAGGGCAGACAGACGGGGTGGGGAGGTAGGACTCAAAGCTACCAAAGTCTGAGGGACAAAAAAATGTGGCCAGTCAGTGCCAATGATAAAGATTATAATGATGATGATGATGATGATGTTGTTGCTGCTGCACAGCGACGACGATGATGATGATGTGGATGTGGATGTGAATGTGGCTGCTGACGAGCCGTTGCCAGAAACTGTAAATGTTGAATGCGTTGTGTTTGGCCGGGTATGAAGGCTAAAGGGATGCGTTTGCGTCTGCCATGCAGTTGGGCGTGAAAATGCAATTTACTGGCTGCGTCTGTTGACGTGGACTTGTGGACTTTGTTTAAGGCCAAGTATGTACAGCCAAACAGCAACAAAAAGAAAATGAGAAGAAAAAAAGAAATGAACGCAACAACAACAACAACAATTGTAATTAAAAGCAACGCTAACCAAAATGATAAATATCTTGGCAAAAAGTTCAACAAAAACTTGAACTTTTACTTTTGGTTTTGGTTTTTTTTTCGTGATTTTTGTTTGTCTGGACGCTGAGCTGGTTTGTTACTTTTCACACAATCTACCGTCTCTCTCTCTCTCGCACTCTCTCGCTCACTCTCTCTATGGCTAACACACATAAAATGGCCGGCCTGGGAGCTGCCATAATACAATTTATACGACAACACTTTAGTGCAAAGTTTATGCACAGTGTTTACAACATGCCATAAAAGCCGGACAATGCAAGGTTGGCAGGAGTATTTGGATGTTGTGATGGTGGGGTGTGGGGAGGGGGTGTAGCATACAGCATAGGATTAGGGCAACGCTTGGCTATAATGTTAACCGTAAATGTACTCGTTACCCGCTGCGGGTGCGTAACAAGTGCAACTCACAGCCCCGCATAAGCAGAGCATGATCTGCAGACATAGACGGAGTCAAAGTTAAAGTGGAAAGCGGAAAGCGGAAAGTGGAAAGCGGAATGTGGAAAGTGGAAATTCCACACTGTTGCAAAGTTCATTGGCGTCCATGTTTTGCTTGAAGCACAAAAATTTGTCGCCTGCAATTGGCAGCTAGTAAAAAATGCAAGTAATAAACTAACTTGTACACAGGTTTGTTGGCCAACACACAACAAGCTAAATATGTTCTTGCCGCAGACTGTTTTAATGCACTGTCTGTGCGGCTTGTGCAAACATATAACTCAATTGTTATTGCACTTTGTAAGTAACTTTCATTTTGTTATTGTTTCGGTGCACAATTAATAACTTTGAAGCTTTGATAATGCACTTAAGCGCAAGGCGAAGAGTTTTAGCTAATGAAACAGAACTGGATTTGATAAGGGTTTAAATCAATTGCTAGCCAAGGCAGGCTAATTATGGAAAGCTGCTTAAATTAGAGTGAACTAGTTATTGAAAATTTATTAAACTATAGAGAAGGCAGAAAAACAGTATAAGAACTTCTCATCTACTTTAACTTCTAATTCATTTCTTATAAACTTAAAACTATTTAAATTTATTGTGTCCTAACTTTGCAATGAAAGCTGCTTAAATTAGACTGAATTAATATCTTAATTATTTAAATATATTAAACTATTGACAAGTCAAAAAAACAGTCTTAAAACTTCTCATTTTCTTTAACTTTTAGTTTATTTTTTTACAATTTATTATTAGTTAATATATTACAATTTATTGTTATCTATCTATGCAATAAAATCCCCTTAAATTATTCTGAAAAAAATACTTTAATTCGACTTAATATATAAACATATTCTTAAAAACTTAACATCAAAAAAACAGTTTAAAAACTTCGTATCTTCATTAACTTATAGTTAATTAATTATTAGTTAATATATTACAATTTATTGTAGTATATATTGACCTAACTATGCAATGAAATCCTCTTAAATTAGAATGATAAATACGTTAATTATTTATACATTTTTTAAAAATTTTTAGCCTAAAAAAAAAAAGTTTAAAAACTTCTCATCTACTTTAACTTTTAATTAATTTATTATCGGTGAATATATTACAATTTATTGTTATCTATCTATGCAAAGAAAGCTGCTTACTTTAGACTGAAATAATAACTTAATTATTTAAATATTTTGGACTACTGACAAGGCCAAAAATTATTCTAAAAACTTTTCATCTTCTTTTACTTTTAGTTCATTTATTATAATTTATTATTTTTTATAATATATTACAATTTGTTTTGTATCTACTTAGGTAATGAAATTCGCTTAAATCAGACTGAAATAATGCCATTAATATTTAAATAACTTTAACAATTGACAAAGCAAAAAGACAGTCTAAGAACTTCTCATCAGCTTTAATTTCATCTTATTAATTTCAAATAGACTTAAAACTATTACAATTTATTGTAAACTCTGCTGCAGCTCTGCTGAAAATCAAATTAACACTTAAACCATTTGAAATCTATTATATTTAAAGCTGACTTGGGCATAAATCAATTGATTAGCCGCTTGGCAAATTGGAGTCATGTGGCTGGCTAGCTGGCTGTTCAGGACTACAAACAATTAGTGTTTTATATAATGAAATAAGATAATTATATAGTTAATGGAGAATAGAAAATTTAATTAAAACAAACAGCAAAACGCCAAAGGGGCCTGTGAGTCACAGTACACAGTAGACAGTAGACTTTTCACTTTTGTCAGTCAGTTAATCAATTTACAACCACTCAAACCACTTGAAAATGTGTGGGTGACAATTGCAGTAGTAGTGGTAGTAGTCGTAGTGATAGTAGTAGAGGGCTAAAAGCTGAGTGGATGGCCTCGTTACCTGAGGTGGCAAAGGCCACAATCTAATTAAGTTTTTGCCGCCTGCTCACAATTAGGCTGATGGCAAATGAAATGAAATCAACGCTAAATAGGCAGGAAAACAAAAACAAATTATAGGCAAATGAAGAGCGAGCAAGATGAGTCAAGTGGAGAAGGAGATGAAGAGGGAGAGGAAGAGGAAGAGGGAGACACAGACGGCAGAGCACTTGATGATGCTCCACATTCAACATCAAAATAAACAATTTGTAGTCACAGCAAATCAATAAATTTCATCAGCCTATCAAAATTAATGTTATATTCGCAGGCAATAACTGTAAATGTGCTACCAAAAAAAAAAAAAAACAGAAAAACAAAGATAAACTAATGCACTACGCTCCATCAATTTCAATAAGAGCCATGCGGCTAATCAAATCACTCTGCCACATTGCTAGATTGCCACTGCCACTGCCACTGCCACGTGCCACACTTAATTGCTTTCAATTTAGACACTCAAAGTGCCGCCGATTCTATGTGAGAGTGACCACAAAAGCGACTGCGAGAGGCCGCAGCTCTGTTTTTGTACTTTCCCTTTCTTTTTTCCCTTTTCTCTTTGTTTTGTTTTACTTATCATTTTCATAAATTTGCCTCAAATTGACTTTATGACGCGCCGCGTTGCCGAATTGAGACGCTTGCGACTAATTTGCAACACGTTGCGCTCGAAACTGTGCAGCAAAAATTATTTAAATACTAAAGAATATAGTTATAAAAGAATGTGAGATAGCAGAGAAGAGATGACTAAGAGTTACCCTATAAAAATAATTCAAAATATTGAATTATATATATGGATATAAATGTTATTTCAGTTTGAAATTAAATAAGTAAAGAAAAGTTCAAATAAATAAATTAATTAATTATTAAATAAGTAGAGAAATAAGTAAATAAATCAATAACTAAATAACTAAATAACTAAATAACTAAATAACTAAATAACTAAATAACTAAATAACTAAATAACTAAATAACTAAATAACTAAATAACTAAATAACTAAATAACTAAATAACTAAATAACTAAATAACTAAATAACTAAATAACTAAATAACTAAATAACTAAATAACTAAATAACTAAATAACTAAATAACTAAATAACTAAATAACTAAATAACTAAATAACTAAATAACTAAATAACTAAATAACTAAATAACTAAATAACTAAATAACTAAATAACTAAATAACTAAATAACTAAATAACTAAATAACTAAATAACTAAATAACTAAATAACTAAATAACTAAATAACTAAATAACTAAATAACTAAATAACTAAATAACTAAATAACTAAATAACTAAATAACTAAATAACTAAATAACTAAATAACTAAATAACTAAATAACTAAATAACTAAAAAACTAAATAACTAAATAACTAAATAACTAAATAACTAAATAACTAAATAACTAAATAACTAAATAACTAAATAACTAAATAACTAAATAGCTAAATAGCTAAATAACTAAATAACTAAATAACTAAATACTTAATATAAATATAAATACATATATAAATAAATAATATATAACTAAATAAATAAATTTATAATCAATACACAACTTAGTAAATAATTAAATAAATAACAAAACAAAACAAATATACAAAAAAAATTATTAAAAACAAAAATTTAAATATAAAAAAAATATAATTTATATGTAAATAATTTAATAAATATAAATAAAAATAAAATAAGTGAATAAATAAATTAATCAATAATAAATAAGTAAATAAATATTTTTATGAATTGCTAAATAAAAGTAACTGTATTTGTTAAATATAATAATAAATAATTTTTTAAAAATTTAAAAATAATTAATTAAAAAATTTAAATAAATAAATAATTAAATAAAAAGATAAATTTAAATAGATAGCTGTTCCATTGCAGTGTTTTCCTTCCTTATAGACTACCCTTTTATTAATTATATTCTACAGGGTATAATGGTAAAAAAGGGAAATGACAAAATCACAAAAATCAGTGCACAAAACTTGTGTCAGCACCACAAATAAAAAAGACCAGCAATGGGCGAAGCAAATGAGAAACACAAGGAAAGGCAGGGAAAGGCAAGGAAAGCGAGGGAAAGCAGCGTTGAAAATTAAGTGGAAATGAATTGCACGCTTGAATTTCAATGGGGCGTCCGGCACGTTAATGTTTGCTCAAGTGGAAATCGAGTCACTCGCGACTTCGGACTCCAACTCGATGCAGAAGCTGGCAGCCAGCACACAGAATACCCAAACCATACGCTGTCCATTTCCGACCGACGACCGACGACAACTTTCTGCACAACCACAAAAGCTGAAAGTTGGACAAAAAGCAAAAAAAAAATAAAAATAAAAACTGACAGAAATAATGAAAAAAATATTTGTGCAAAGGCAGACAAAGCGGAGCAAACGCAAAAGCAAAAGTCAATTTCTAAATGGTTGCCCACTGGCAAACTGAGCCCACATTACAAGGGCTCTAAACAAAAAAAGGGAAAAGACCAAAAAAAAGTTGGTTTAGGCCACATTTAAATTGACCGCATGCCAATTGTGTGTTCCGTTAGTTTTAATCAACTTTAAATAGTAATCAAAATGAAAGTTATATTGCAGCTTCAAATGTTGACAATTTAGTGGGGCATAAATGAGCCCAGTTAACAGATAGAAACAGAGAGACGAGTAACTTTATGAGTGATTTGTTGCAGAAGATTAGCAGGTCGTAGTTATTCTTAATGTGATTTTTAATTTTATTTATATATTTAGTTGTATAATATTAGAGGAATAAACCTACAAATATTTTCAATTTAAAACGTTTTATTGATTAAAAAAATGTAAGGCATTCATACTTCAACTCAAATACAGAAGAGTCTCTCACTTTCCTTTAATTTATACTCACAATTTAGTGAGCTAAATCTTAAATCTGATATTAGATAAGTTAACTGATATAAGCACAAATACGGGTAACTTTATGATTGATTTGTTGCAGAAGAATAGCAAGTATAAGTTAATGATCAATTTTATTTTATTTATATATTTAGAGGTAAATTAGTAAGGGAATAAGCCGGAAATTTTTTCAATTTAAATACACTTAATTAATATTTATTAATTAATAAAATATAGAAGAGTCTCTTTTTTTTGCTGAACTTATACTCACAATTCATTTGTCAATTTAATGAGGTATATCTCAAATCTGATATTAGATAAGTTAACTGATATAAGCATAGAGACAAGTAACTTTATGATTGATTTGTTGCATTTAAATAGCTTGTTTTAGTTAATCTAACTGATTTCTTTTTAATATAAATAAAATAGTAAAATAATAGGATAACAAACCTGAAAGTAATTACAAGTTTAAGATTTTTAATATATAATACAAATCTAAAGCATAAATGCGTCTATTAATATAGAAGTAATTCTCTCTTTCCCCCAATTTATTCACACAATTTATTTGACAATTTAATGAGGCAAATCTATTATTAAACAAGTTAACTGTTATAAACATATATACGAGTAACTTGATGATTGATTTGTTGAATATAAATAGCAAGTTTAAGTTATTCTTAGTTATATTTTGTATATAAATTTAGAAGTAAAATAATAGAGTAAAAAACTTGTAAGTAATTACAAATTTAAGATATTTAATATATAAACACTAATCTGAAGCATAAGTGCCTCTATTAACATATAGAAGTCTCTCTCTCTCTCTCTCTCTCTCACTTTTCCCCATTTTCTACTCACAATTCATTCGACAATTTAATGAAGTCAATCTATTATTAAACAAGTTAACTGATATAAGCAGAAATACTAGTACCCTGATGATTGATTTGTTGCATATAAATAGCAGGTTTTATTCTTAGTTCTCTTTTCTTTATAAATGTAGAAAGAAAGACAATCAATTAATAATACAAATCTATATATATATAAGTCTCTCTCTCTCCATCTCTTTCCCCTAATTAATGCGCACAATATATTTGACAACTGATATAAGCAGTGATACAAGTAACTCTATGATTGATTTGTTAATTAAAAATAGAAAGTTGAAGTTATACTAAATGTTTTCTTTTTTATATAAAAATAGAGGTAAACAAATAGAGTAACAAGCCGGAAAGACAATCAATTAATAATACAAATCTAAAGCATAAATGCCTCTATATATATAGAAGTCTCTCCCTCTCTTTCCCCTAATTTACACTCACTCTTTCCTCTTCTACTCATAAACTCAAGGTAAATGTTTCACAGAGAACAAACAGCCGGCTTAAAGTCTGAACTGCGTGAGCTGTAGCGAGACTCAAGTAAAAGTTGTTAAAACTTAAGATATACTATTTGCAAATATTATTGTTGCTGCCACAGATGCCACAAGAGCTTGGTCGACTGCAACGGATTGTTAGTTAGTGTTGCTCTTGTTGTTCTTGTTATTTAGTAAGAAAAAGTTTTGTGTGTTTTTTTTTTGAGTTGAGTTAATTTGTATCCACAACTCAATTGCAAAAGTTTAAGCGAGCTAAAGATTTATGAACTTTGTATATAGATATATATATATATATGCAATAACATGGCAAAACGAAAATCGACAGGGAAAGCGAGGAAAATTTCAAACTACTATGGCAAAAGAGCAGAGAAGACAGTGCCACAGTGGGCAATAAGTAGAAGTGGAGAAGTAAAAGAAGTAGAAAGAAAAAGCGAAATAGCAGCAGCAGCAGCGGCAGCAATATTAAAGCTTGGGGCATTTGCAATCAGCTTTGATAAGCAGGCAAATGGCCAGTCAAATGATAACGATAACGACTCTATCGATAACTATTGCTACAACGAAATAAGCAGCGAGTTCCAGCTAGGCAAAGATAGAACGGCAAAAGTCAAACTCAATGCCAATTGACTTTTATGCCAGCGAGTGAAAGAGAGAGATAGAGAGAGAGGGAGATAGAGAGAGAGAGTGAGAGAGGGAGAGTTGCAGACAGCGCACGCTAGCAAATTAGTTTAGCTTGCGGCTAAAAAGTCAATTTTCATAACCATTTTTGCTGGCTGCCATAATGAAGCTTCATTTGCTTGTTGTTGTTGACTTGACTGCTGTTGTTTTGCTGTTTGGCCAATGCAGTTTGCCCAGTTGTTGCTAACAGTTACACAATTCAACTTATTAAAATATGCATGCAGATTTATAGCGCAGCTGCCAACGATTTGCTGTCTAACATAAAATATGTATTTGCTAGTCTCTTATTAAAAAAAAATAAAAAAAAAAAAAAACAAAACAAAAAAAAATCAACAACAAACTGTAGAAGAAATTGCTGAGCGTTAGGTGCATTGTTAGCAGCGTGTGTGTGTGTGTGTGTGTGGCATTGAAGGCAACTCAACAACTTTGGCTGCATGTGTATGTGGCGTATACGTAATATGGAACTTTGCATATGCATGCAGGAGACTTTTTCGGAGTTGTTGTTGCTGTTGCTGCTGTTGCTGTTGCATAATTTCGCATAAATTCCGCTGACATTTTTTAATCTATGTTGAAAGTTTGCAGCACACACACACACACCCAGATAGAGCGAGATAGAGGGCTTCATATGTATATATATATATATATATATATCAACATTTGCATAAATCCCAATTGCAGTGCACTTTGCCATGCCCGTGTGTCTCAATGGCCAAATAAAATATCTGCCCCAGCAACGAGGCAGCAACAGCAACAACAACAACAACAACAACAACAACAACCAGCAGCAGCAGCAGCAGTGGCAGCTTAGCTCAGCTGCACTTTATACGCTGGCATCTTGAAGATTCATAAAATGTGTATGAGTGCAAAATGCTTTAAATTTATTACAATAAAATAACGAGCTGGAGCCAAGCTGTACGCAAATGCGACATAAAATGGCTAAAAGATAAAGCAAGCCTGCCCCCAACCCCCCCTCCCCTCATGCGAGCACCAAGACAACAGGCCTCCACCAAATGGCAATGGACATTTTTATGCGCCTTAAAGTGTGCTACATAAAAGTTCACTGCGAGGACAGGTAACATCGGCAAGCATTGGCAAACATCTAACGCACTGCATTGATGTGACTACACGAAATGTGAAAATTGTTGCAAGACGGCTGTGTGGCGCGGGACAGGTGTGTGCCACACACATTTATGGCCGCTAAGGCAAATGTATGGCTACAGTTTGAGGCATAGCGATTTGTGTGCGTGTTGTTGCTGTCTCTCTCTCGCTCTCTCTCTCTCTCTCGCTCTCGCTCTCTCTCTCGCTCTCTCTCGCTCTCTCTCTCTCTCTCTCTCTCTCGCTCTCTCTCTCTCTCTCTCTCTCTCTCTGTGGCGGCGCTTCTTCAACGCTTTGTTGCTGCCACACAAAGCAGACGCATTTATTACATTGCTTTTTGCGCAATTTCTTCGTTTTTTTCCCCTTTTTCCTTTTTCCTTTTTGCTTGTTGCCATTTCCCGGCCTTTTAACTGAAAAATTGGCACACTGCGCCGCTTGGCATGCAAAGCAACCAATTTTTTTTTCTTCTTTCTTGTGTCCAAAGTTTTTTTCTGCTTTTTGCTTTCTGCCTTTTTGGTTTTTCGTTTCTTTTCTCTTCGTTTCTTGCTGCTGCCATTGTCAGTTGGCCACGCGCCTGACACGCTTCACTGGTCGTCGCCCAGCACTCTAACCCTTGGCAGCTCCTGCTTGTCTCACAAGCTTATGCTGCGCCGCAAAATCAGCTTCATTTTTGCACAAATACCCTGTAATAGCTGCAGCACAAACATAGGCTTGTTTGCTTAAGAAACTTGCTTAAAGTATTTACTACAACATTTTTAGGAACTTTCTTTACTGCTGCTTTGCTGACGTGTTGTTTATTTGTTGTTTCTAAATACCCTGTAATTTATTTTACATTTAAATCTATTGTCTGCTATTTCTGCTTTCGAATATATTAATAAATATATATTATTTTCACATAATTTATTGGTTTTGTTTTAAATTCTTTCAAATAATCTGTAAAATTGTAGTTTTATTGCTTGCAAATACCCTGTAAAAGCTTCAAAAATAAATACAATGTAAAATATACGAAGAAATATAAATATTGGCGCTCAATTTATTGATTTAGTTTCAAATCTTGATAATACCCTTTAAAATTCTAGTTCTACTGCGTGCAAATACCCTGTAATATCGTAAAAAATTAATACAATTTTAAATTTATAAATAAATATAAATCTTGACACTCAACTTGTAGTTTTAGTTTGAATTCTAAAAAAGACACTGTAAAATCTTAGATTTATTGCTTGCAAATACCCTGTAATACCGTAAAAAATGAATACAATTTTAAATTAATAAAAGTATGCTCAAAATTAATTGCTTTACCTGAAATTCTAGCAAATACCCTGTAAAATATGAGTTTCAATTCTTGTAAATACCCTGTAAAAACTTAAAAAAAATAAATATAAATTTTTCATAATTTTTATGCTATTTTCTAAGCAACAAATTAGTTAGATATTAAGAACACAGTAAGCGGTATCGCTTAGTTGTCCACATGTTGTGTTATCTTTTATATTACTTGTTGTGTGTGTGTGTGTGTGGAAGCTTGAATGTTCAGTGAAGTGTGTTGAAAATCAATTAATGTGTTATTTCCTTTTCAAGTTGTTTTAAAAGATTTACGCATGGCTTCAGCATGTGTCAAGTGCAACTCAAACAAACCTGTGACCCGAGAGAGCAAATCAATTTAGGACAAACAACCTCCAACCGCTTAAACCTCTATGCGTAAGAGGTATAGCGGAAGGAATGGGAGTAAGAGTGAGGGGGGGAAGGAGGCGTGGGATTCGTTGTGACCAACGCACGAGTCTCTGTTGTGGTAATTTTTTGTAATTCGCTTTTATAATGAGATCAAGAACACAATAGTTTGGGAAATGGGAACTTAGCGAAAAAAAACAGAAACGTAGAAAGGCTATGGATCAATGAGGTATGGCTGGGGGAATGGAGGGTGAGGTGAGGGATGGCGCATATATATTGAGCTGGTTGAGCAAATATTTGGCTGCTTCGCTTTTTGTTGCTGACAACTGACCACAAAATTTGTTTAACATGCCAAGCAAACTCAAATTTCATGCCGCATTGCCTGTGCAACTGACCCACATTTTTGACCAAAAAACACAGCTACGCACCAACCCCCCCGCACCGCACTGCCAACCATCTTTTACTTGACTGCAATGGTGAGGGGGAAGCGTTGCTGGCTTGGCCAAACGCCTGAGCAAACAAGCGAGTGCTAAAGATGACGATGATGTTGATAATGATGATGATAATGATGATGATGACGTTGATGGCGCTGATGACTCTGACGTTGACGACTCATCCGTACCGCAGACTTTTGCTACATTCTGCTACCCCTGGCAACTCAGCTCGGCAAGCCGCAACAATTTCATTAAATTTACTTGATGGCATGCCGAAAATATGACAAAGGGACTATGCAATTGTATCCAAGTAATATGCCAGCTGCATATTTACACACGAGCGCATCTCTTACATCAGTACCACTCTCTCTATCTCTCTCTCTCTCACTCTCTGCCTTTCTCTCTCTCTCTCTCTGTATCTATCAGTGTGGCATGTGCGGTGCAGGTGCACATGCAACCTACTCGAAAATGTTGGTAATTGGAAAAGCGTCAGGCCACAATGCAAGGCATTATGCCAGTTGTTGCATCGTTGGAAAAATGAAAATCTGAGAGAAATGGTAAATTAACAAGTTGTTGGCCAATTTCCCTTTTGTTGGCTTTCTGCATTTCTTAATTTTCGTCTAATACAATTGTAGAATTCAGCAAGTTGCTTAGCTAATAACGAGTTAACTTAAGCTAGTTTCAGTCTGAACTTCAAGTTACTGATTAGTCTGAAGTCTGAGTTTCAGCTAGAGTGCTGAGCATAATTCTGCTAGTTGTTGTTGTTATGTTTATAAATAATAATAATAATAATAATAATAATAATAATAATAATAATAATAATAATAATAATAATAATAATTATAATAATAATAATAATAATAATAATAATAATAATTATAATAATAATAATAATAATAATAATTATAATAATAATAATAATAATAATAATAATAATAATAATAATAATAATAATAATAATAATAATAATAATAATAATAATAATAATAATAATAATAATAATAATAATAATAATAATAATAATAATAATACACATTAATCTATATACAGTTAGCTGAAAATTGTTTAAAATTTATAAATTCACTTTCTTCCTCTCTACAGCAAAAAGTCTCCACAAATTTCAAGCTTTCATAGTTTTCAATAGACTTTAAAGATTTTTCAACTTTAAAAATGTTTGCTGCTTCTAAATTTAAAGCATTTGCGTGGCTAGTTTATAATTTTATATTATTTTTTATATTATTTACATACTTATGCTATTACAATCTTTTTCTATAACTTACATAAATATATTTAAACTTAATTAATTGTTTAATAGCAGAACAATCAGCGCATTGTTAGACTTTTAAATAATTATCTGCATTAAAATAAACTCCATTTGCTTTATTAAACAAATTTTTCTCAATTTTCATTAATTTATATATTTCTTGAAAAACTTACAACTCTCATAAGTTAGCGAAAACTTAAAGAATTTCAATGAGCAATGTATTTAATTGAACCTTATAATACTTTTAATTTATTTATTATTTAAATGCTGATTTAATTGCAATACTTTTGTGTTTATAGAAACATTGAGTTCGTGTATCTTTAAGTGCATCAATCACATTATCAGTTCGTTCAATTCTAAAGCGCAAATTAAGCATTTTCTTCTTTAATTATTATATATGTTTATATTTATGTTTATGTTATTTAATTTAATCATTTTCTTCTTTAATTATTATATTTATGTTTATGTTATTTAATTTAATTATTTTCTTCTTTAATTATTATATTTATGTTTATGTTATTTAATGTAATCATTTTCTTCTTTAATTATTATATTTATATTTATGTTACTTAAGTTGATCATTTTCTACTTTAATTATTATATTTATGTTTATGTTATTTAATTTAATCATTTTCTTCTTTAATTATTCTATTTATGTTTATGTTACTTAAGTTGATCATTTTCTTCTTTAATTATTATATTTATATTTATGTTACTATAATTTAATCATTTTCTTCTTTAATTATTCTATTTATGTTTATGTTACTTAAGTTGATCATTTTCTTCTTTAATTATTATATTTATATTTATGTTTATGTTATTTAATTTAATCGCTTTCTTCTTTAATTATTATATTTATATTTATGTTATTTAATTTAATCATTTTCTTCTTTATTTATTATATTTATGTAAGCTTCACTAAACATAGCGTATGTAACTGACTTTGTTACTGTTCTGTTAACATTTTTAAACTGCTTTGGCCTCAACTTGCAGTCGATTATTTAATTCTAGCAATCCATTAGGCAAATCGCATCGCAGGGCTTTCACATTAATTGCCAGCAAGTCACTGGTCGAAGTCATTAACCATGTGTGGCGAGAGCAAAAGAATGTGTGTGTGTGTGTGTCTGTGTGTGTGTGTGTGTAGAGTGTGGAGTGTAGCAGGCGTTTGAGTGTGTATGTGTGTGTATTAATGCGACTAACTGTTGCTTTGGCTGTTGCTTATCGGCCAAGGCTAACGAAAGGCAAAGGCAACGGCAACGGCAGCTGCAAAACGTGGGATAACATTCAGCGCGACAAAGCGCCGGGCCAATTATACGGTTTGTTAACACACAAAACAGAAAATGTAATTACATTTGGCAAAGCCGGTACTATGTCGTTTTGGCATTGCCTTTGAAATCCGATTTAATATTGTTAACTGTGTGCAAAACTTTGTCATTTAATTTTGCAAATTACACTAGAAGCGCGACAGATATCCAACTGAAGAGCGGCTGTGTGTGGGTGTGTGAGTGTGGATAGGGTGGGGAAGGGAGAGTGGCAGAGACAGCCTGCAGTTATAAGATACAATCGACAGTGTATGCAAATTGTGGCAAGACGCTGCGAACTGCCAAAATGCAAATGCAATGCGGCCAATGCAAAGCGTAATCCCAATGCTTGTAATGTTGCTCATAATACGGCTTTAATGCGCCAACTAATGAGCCTACATTAACGGTATTCGGGGAGCGCACGCGAACGCGAGAGCCACCTGCTGCTCCATGTTGGTCCGTAACCCCCTCTCCCCCTCTCTCACTCTCTCTCTCTCGCTCTATCCCTTTAACATTATGGCATGGTAAGTTGGCTTCAGCTGGTTTGGTTTTGGGCCACAAGTAGCGGGCTTTAGAGCATTGCAGTTTGTCACGTAATTTATTAAAATGCTACACACATGCACGTACATTTACAACTAGGCGTGCCGCACTCACACACACACACACACTCGTATACAATTGGCGTAATCATCGTTATGGCATCGTCATAATCAGTGCGACCATTGTATTGCAGCTCATTGATTTGCAATTATGACACGTGCCAGCTACGCTTTAAAGTCACACCTAACACACACACACTCCCACACACACACACTCTCCCACACACACACTCCCTCACACACACTCTCCCACACTCTCCCTCTCCCGTTCAGTATCATCGCTTAAAGTCGCGATATACCAAAAAATCGCTTTTGTGGCATCTGCAATTTATGCGTTCGTGTTGCCATCAAATTAAAAGCGTTCTGAGTTTTCAGTTTGCAACTCAAGCATCCATTTAACAAGCTCTTCAACAACTGCCCACAACTTGTTATATGTTGAGGTATTTAAGTGGCATATGGCATTAGTCAAGCCGTTTGTCGCTGCCAATACAATCACATTTGAAGTGCGGGACGCACTTTAATTTTATAACAACTAAATTAGTTGTTATTGTTTCATAATTATACATATTTTGTTAATTATTTAAAGTGCTTAAGAAATTGGAATTATGTGTCAGAAATGCGATTGCTTAAAGCTCGCAAAATTCAGTATAGAATGTTAATTGTTAAACTCTCTTTGCCCTCCATGAGTTATTTTAGATTTGTAGCATATTTTATACAATTTTGTCATTATTAAAATAAGGTTTTTCAATTATTTTTAATATTTATTAATAGCTAAGTATATCTGTATATTTATGTATATTTTTTATTAAATCTACATATGTTGTAAAAATAATTGCTTATTAAAGTTTGCTTAAAGTTGTAATTAATCGAGAGTAACTCACGCTCATATTTTATATATGAAATCTATAAACTTTAGATTAGCTCAAAAAGTTTAGACATTAGAACATTAAAAAATTATTAAAAATTTATTTAAAGGAAATATTGTAGATATTCAGAAGCCAAAACTTAACTTCCATTAACTTGTTTGTCACAGTTTCTCGAACTGATCCAAGTGACAAGTCTACAAGTTGTTTTTCTATTTTTTAAATACTAACAATATTTTTTTATAATTTCATTATTGACATTGACTAATGACAGTCAAATATTAAATACTAAAACTTAAATAAAAAAAATACTAAATATTAAAAATAAAATATATAGAAAATAAGTGAGTTTTTAAATAATTATTAAGAAGACTACAAGAATGCAAGTTAATGATTAAAGAACTCAATTTAAGTATGTATACCCTGTACAAGAATATATTAGCTTTCGGTATAGAGTGTGTAACAGTTAGAAGAAGGCATGGCAGACCCTAGAAAGTATAGATATATTCTTGATTAGCAACAGTAACAGCTGAGTCGATTGAGGCATGTACCTCTGTCTGTCTCTTTGAGCGCGTTGAACTCGGAAACTATTAAAGACAACAATTATGATATGATGTTGTGCTGTTTTTGCCTACCTCTTGCAAATCGAAATAACTAATTGCAAGCTAATTATTTTCTGAATTTCTTAATATAAATACTCTTTTGAAACACATGTAAAAGTTTCACAAAGATCGGTTCAGAAGTAGCAAAGGCTAAAGAAAGAATAGAAAATTGTGCAGTGAATCAATTTATATACATATACACATACATTGTGTATGTCTCAAAAGCTGAGTGATATGGGGATATTTTCCGCTTAGTAGTAATAATTATCAAAATACTTATATAACACACAACTGTACAGTGTATTATGCTGTCGCAAGCGCTCGACTTGATTTTTAAAGTAAATTCAACTTTATTAGATAATCAAGTTGGTTAGAGCATTTGAAATTCGTTTTGCTTACAAATTTGATTTGATTTGTTCCAATTGTTCCACAATTTTTGTGTCAACATATTACAATGCTTAATTTTATTGTTGTTTTTTTATTATTGTAATTTTGTAAATCTTTTTGTGTGAAACTTTTGCAATTGTGTTTTCTTTGCCGTTGCCGTTGCCGTTGCTGTTGCTGTTGCTATCTCTGGCAACAATTTGGCGCTTGTTGCCATTGTTAGTATTGTTATTGTTGTTGTAGATGTTGTAGTAGTCGTTGTTGTTGTAGCTGTTGTAGCAGTTGTTGTTGTGTGTGTAAAAATTAGCATCATTTTGTATGTGGTTGTTGGCTGGCTTTTGTGTTGCCTGCCTAGGGCCGAGTCGAGTGGGGTTTGCAGCTGAAGTTGGCCTTGTTGGCATCTTGAGCCGCACACACACACACACACAAAGGCTATAATCAACTGTGAAGCGAGTGGAAATGTGTAAGAAGAGGGGGTGTAAGAAGAGAGAATGGGCAGAGAGACATGCTCAAAGTGCGCAGTAAATCAAAAGTTCAAAATTATAATAAAGTCACTTTTGCTGTTGCTATATCATGCACTCTCAAAACCACCCCCCCCCCCCCCCAGGCATGCTCGCCTCTCTCTACACCCCACCCCTGCGTCCCCTTTATAGCCTTATTGCCTGCTCAAGCGCTCGACTCTGGCGCTTCAGCTTTGGCTTAACTTTTATCAAGTTCAGTTGCAGTCGCAGCCGCAGAAACTTCTGCTGGCTAATAAAAACCAACATTTAGATTAACTGTAAATTGTGTTATTTTGTTTTGCTTGTGCTGACAGTTGTTGTTGCTGTTGATTGTTGTTGTTGTTGGTGTTGTTCTAGCTGCTGCTGCTGCTGTTAATTTGCAATGGCGCGTGCTGCCCTGAAAAGTAGGCAACACTTTTGTGCGCAAATTAAGTAAATTGTGCCCAAAAGGAAGTCAATACTTTTACAGCTGCTGCCAGTTGAGAATTTATGCTAGAATAATTCGAAAATAAGAAAAAATAAAATTGCTAAACATTCACAGTTGATTTTGAATGCCCAAAAATATTGTGCACAACTCTTAACTAAAACTCTGTGTAAGTTTTGCATTTCAAAAGAGCAACTTCCGCAAGTTGTTGTTGCTGTTTGTTGCTGTTGTTGCTGCTGTTGCTGTTGTTGCTTTTGCTGTGACATTTGGGGCCGCTCGCTTTTGTGCAGGCAGTCCGACAAGGCTTTTAGTCCTTTTGTATAGAGTTCGACCCCATTGAATGCGCTCTGTTAATTTTTGCGCTGCTCTAGAAAAGCGCCAGCATCTCGAATTGCCCCAAAGAGCAGAACAAGGCTTAGAGAAGCAGTTATCAGCATGCGCTTGAATTATTTATAAAAGCCATATTCACGGTGAATTGAAAACAGCGCAAGCGAGAGAGAGAGAGAGAGCTGCAGGTAGTAAAAGCCAGCAGCGGAAATGTTAACTAGTTTTTGAGGCAACAGCAGCAGCAGCTTGACAATGGCATTAGAATGTTGAAAACTTAGTCACTCAATTAGCACGGCCAGTGCTACTTTCTATGCAAATCTGTCGACAGAGAGAGAGCAGGAGAAAGAGAGAGAGATAGCTAGAGTTCTTGGTTTTGGGTCACAGCCCATTAGTATGTACATCAACTGTACATTAACTTGTCTGTTTTTGTTTCATTACTGAGGACAGGCAGCTGCAGCCGCTGCCGGCTGACATCCTGCGGCATTTGTCTCAAGTTTGGTTTCCACATAAAAAAAAACGAAACGAAAGGAAAGGAAAATGAATAGGAAAACTCCCAGCAACTTGACACTCTCTGACAGCCACCTCCCAAAATGCAGCATGCCACATTTTGTGGCACACCATGGCAGCGCACGCTCTTCAACTGACTGCCAACAAGAAGCAAAGTCGAGGCAAAGTAGTAGCAAAAATTCCAACAGCTTTTTGTTGCTGGCAATGAGAACGCCTGAGACCAAATGTAGTTTGACTTTTGCATATGCGAATCGATGCATGTTGATTAACGCTTTTACCGCAATTGCAAAACGGCAGCAACAACAAGGCGATCAAAAGTGCCGAGCTGCCGCTGCAGCTGCGACCAGATAAATAGAACTTTCTGATAGGCAGTGCTTGTGGACCTGAAAGTCTGGCAATCGCAAGCAAAAAGAATTTGTTGGTGCTCAACTGTCAGGTACATACATAGCCCAGGCTGCTATCGAGTACCCCCGACTGTGATAGATCCTGTAATTTAAATAGAACTTATTGATAGGCAGTGCTTGTGGACCTGAAAGTCTAGCAATCGAAAGCAAAAAGAATTTGTTGCTGCTCAACTGACAGGTACATACATACAGGATGTAGTGGAGTGTGCACGACTGTAGCAGACCCTGTAATTTAAATAGAACATACTGATAGGCAGTGCTTGTGGACCTGAAAGTCTGGCAATCGCTGGCAAAAAGAATTTGTCAGAGCTTAACTCTCAGGTACATGCATTAGCCCAGGCTGCTCTCGAGCACCCCGACTGTGGTAGACCCTGTAATTTAAATAGAACTTACTGATAGGTAATGCTTGTGGACCTGAATGTCTGGCAATCGCAGGCAAAAAGAAATTGTTGGTGCTCAACTCTCAGGTACATACATAGCCCAGGCTGCTATCGAGTGCCCCCGACTGCGGTAGACCCTGTAATTTAAATAGAACTTACTGCTTCTGGACCTGAAAGTCTGGCAATCACAAGCAAAAAGAAATTGTAGGTGCTCAACTCTCAGGTACATACATAGCCCAGGCTGCAATAGAGCTTGCACGGCTGCAGCAGACCCCGTACTTCAAATAGAACTTACTGATAGGAAGTCATTATGGGCTCGGAAGCATTTCAATCGAGGTTGTTATACTCGAACTAGTTGTCCAGGCTTTAATCGAGCGCACCCAACTGTATTAGACCCTGTACTTCAAATAGAACTTACTGATAGGCATTAGTTGCGGACTCGCTTGTATTGCAATTGAGGTTATTACACTCAAACTAGTAGCACAGACTACAGTCGAGGCCACCAGACTGTTGTAGACCCTGTACTTCAAATAGAACTTGCTTATAGGCAATGTTTCTGGGCTCAGTAGCGTTGCTATTGAGGTTTTCTTTTTCAACTCTTAAGTACATACATTGTCCAGGCTGCATTTGAGCGCACCCGACTGTGGTAGACCCTGTACTTCAAATAAAACTTACTGATAGGCAATGTTTGTGATCTCGGTAGCATTATAATTAAGCTTGTTACACTCAAACTAGTAGCCCAAGCTGCAGTAAAGCGCACACGACTGTAGCAGACCCTGTACTTTAAATAGAACTTACTGATATACAAAGTTTGTGGACTCTATAGCCTTATAATTGAGATTGTTATTGCTCAATTGTTAGATACACATACACTTAAGACACATACAGGAATTGTGAAAGACCCTGTACTTAAGCCCAATGCTGCCTAAATTTCTTACTTAAACAACTTTGGAGATGCTCATCATACTTTATCTACTGTATACATTTACTAAACATCGTTTAGCTACAGATAGCAACAAAAAAAATGGTATATACGACTTCGAGTTGCCCTGTAAGTTCATTTGGGCTTCATTTGTAGACAGACAATCTTCTCTAAAGCAACTGAAATCATTATTTATTCGCTTGCATAACTTAATCATTATCCATGCCAAAGAAAACAGGCTGCACAAAGTAATGTTAAATAAAATAAAAAGAGAAAAACTTAATTAAATTGTGTTTATTTTGCAAAGTACGAAACGTGGAAAAAAATGTGTAAAACGCTTTGTGAAATATCCAGCTATTTGTAGCCATCAGAAAAACCTTGTTATACACATTGATATTCGTCAGTAGCGACAATGAAGAAAAACAAGTGCTTAACCGGGTGTCAATGACTAAAAGTTGCCCTGCAAGCGAAAGTAGGTGCTTGACAAGCATATTGTTAATGCCAGTTGAGCTGCTTGAAAGTAGCAGCTTTAATCATTGCTCTTTGTTTAAACAATTGATTTTATTGCCTATAATATAAATTCCCACTTACATGTATTATTTGCATGTGCAAGATACCCCTTGAATGTACGCAAATATGCGGCGATCCAATAAAGTTATGTTTATTTATCAACAAACGATTCACCTTAATGCAATTTGCTTTACACTGAGAGGCAGCACGCACATACAGACAGACACACACACACACACACACACACGCACACAAACACACACATATATCAAGTACAATTGGGACAAAAAAAGTGCGCTATACTTTTATATATTTTTTTTATTTTTACAACGCACATTCATATGCCTCGACAAAGGTTTATGCTTGACTGCCATGCGAACATACAGATATATGTATAAAATTTTAAATTTATTTGATTTATGCATCATTCACGCGCAATTTATCGACAAAGAGAGGTAGATCACTGGGTGGTGGCAAAGGGGGTGGGGGGGGGGGAGTGGCATGTAAGTAGATGGCATCGTATTCATATTCATATTCATATTCATATTCATATAGTGGAAAACGGGCTTTGACTTTTTGATATATAATGCAGCAAACATAACTGATTTTCAATGTTTACTCGACTTACAAGCATTTTGATTTATACTGTGCGTGTGTGTGTGTGTGTGTGCGTATCAATAACAACATCAACATGCAGCTACAACAACAATAACAACAACAGTGAAACTGAGAGTTAAGCATGCGCTTGCCGCTGTATGTTTATATATTTACTTAACTTTTATGGCGTTGCCTCTTTGTTTCTGTATGTGTGTGTGTGTGTAAGTGTATTTGTTTTCTTACACACACAGCACATTTGCATAATGTTATGCACAACTCCACACACACATACACACACACACACACACACACATGACCGCAGCACAATATTTGCATATGTCACACAGCGCACTAAGTGAGAAAGCGAGAGAAACATGCGGCAAATGTGGCGTATGAGTGATGCCAGCCACGCCTACTTGTTACGCCTCCTTTTATTTTATTTTCTTTTTTTTTTGCCTTACAAATCAACATTAAGTTACAACTTGCGTTTGTACTCATTCCATTCATATTATAATGATTGATAAACAGCTCAATTGAGAACACTGAAAAATGTTAAGTTTGATGGCGGCAAATAAATTGATGGATTGCTTTATTATCAAATCAACAAAATTATCTATAAATGAAAGTTAAAAGTGAGCTTAATATATATAAATATGTATAAATATATACAAATATATATACATATTATAAATAGTATAAATAATATATACATTTCAACATATTTCATATAGAGTTCCCTTACAACTGCTTTAAAAGTTTTAAATACTCAGCCAAATAAAGTTAATTGTAATAAGTACAAAAAATTGTTGTTAATGTTGTTTGAGAATAGCTTAAGTACAGTATTATTCAACTTAATTATAGTAGTGGCAATAACTAAATACTAGTTAAAAGTAGAGACTATAATTTAAAGCATTAATCTGCTTTAGTAGTTTAAGTTTTTTTGACTGAACTCGAGCTTAATCCAATGAAAAATAGTTTATAGAAGTGAGAATTAATACAAATGAATATATAATATAACAAAATAAACACCAAAAGAACACGCAATAGTAGTATACCCTGTAAAACTCTTAAAAATAAAAATATTGAGCCACAAACTCTATTAAATATTACAAATTTTATTATAATTGCAAGAGTTTAGGATTTGCAACATAATTTTGAGTATATATGACAGTGTTGGTAAATTTCAAAATTAAGTGACTATTTGCGAAGGGAAAGGAGAGAGGTGGCGAGGTAGAGAAAATATGAAATAAACTTGAGCTGCCTAAGGTAAACAAGAACCGTCATTGCATTCATTTGGTGACTCTAGTTCTTATAGTTGCTGAGATGGACGCTTGCAAACAGACGTACAGACAGATAGATAGAAGGACATACTGACAGACAGACAGACGGTCAGCGAGATGGATTAACGAACCGTCAGACGAACAGAGCTCCAAGGACTCTGCTATCGATACTGATTAAGTATATATTTTTACTTTATAGGAACTGCAAAGCACAAATTTAATATATCTCTATACAGGGTATAATTATATAAGAAATATTAAAAAGAAATTCTTGTATAAGCAATGGACAAACTGAATTCTGAGAAGGAGAATAAAAAACAGATAATTTGTACATCAATTCAATTAAAATAAATTTATTACTTATAAACATTCCTAGCTTACTTATTTAAATTGAATAATTGAAGAGTGAATTGTATTAAAAAAAACTAAATAAGTAACTGAAATTAAGACTAATATAGTTAAATAATTCATATTTATTACATATATAAAGCTTAAAGCCTCTTGAGCTAAGCAGAAATTACATTCTAACTACTTTAAACTTTCACTTTGCTCTATAAATTAAAGTTGCTTTAAATAATTAAGTAATTAAATGTTTTCAATTATGAGAATCTTTCAATTATAAACTAATTACTGCCAATTATGCCAAATATGCAGCAATGAAAACAAGCCAACTATTTCTTCTTAACTAATTTAACTAACTCAATTTACATTGACACATTTCCATAGAAAATATGCCGAGAAAACTTTCAGCAAAATCAAAGAGAAGAAAAATGCAATTGACCAAATGCAGGCAATCAAATGAAACACGTTAACATTGTAATTGAAAGTTGAGCAATTTATTAGAAGAAACTGAATTTTAAATAATTTTGTTACTACTGTCTATATATGTGAAAGAGCGCAAAAACGATGAATGCAACGATGGTGCAACAAACGGCAAAGAGTCCAGAGTTATAGACATCGTAGTACATCTCCACAACATCGTCACGATATTTGGGGCAATGATTATTGCCAGACATTGCTGGAAATTTCTATAATTCTTGAACAATTTTAATAATTTCATTTCATTGAATTTCTATACAAGGCATACTCATGCTCTGCCTACATGTTGCTTACATTTCTCTCTGCTCTCTCTCTCTCTCTCTCTGTCTCTCGTCTCATCTTTTAACAATGATGAATCATCAGTTATTGTTGTTGCCCTGCTCTACCTGCCGACGCGGAGAGTTAATTGAATTTAGCGCTAATGATGACATTGATGGTAATACATAATAATACAACAATAATTCAAGCAGACATTAATTGATTGATTGTTTGATTGCATTATTGTCAGCGCGCAATTGCAAATTTTGGATGCCCGTCGTCAACATGGCCAAATAATTCGCATTGTTATCATTTACAGTTATAGATTGCAAGCACTTTTGATAATAATTCAACCAAATTCACACGATGACAGTCCTAATTAACCTGCCACACATATGCATAGAACGAGAGAGAGAGAGGGAGAGAGCGAGAGAGCGAGAGAGAGAGGGAGAGCGAGAGAGAGAGGGAGAGCGAGAGAGAGAGGGAGAGCGAGAGAGAGCTGCCTGTTAGTTGTGTGAAATTTGACAATTTCAACGAATATCAATTAATTGCTTGCAATATCATAAAGTTATGTAGTTAAACTACGCAAAAGACAATTATATATATTGGAAAAGAGTTGCGATGGAAACGAGAAACATAAATAAATAAAATTATTTCAATTGCTTAAAGCTCTTTTCTCTACACATTTAATATGCCTATATTTCTACATTATTAAGTATTTCTATTTCTATTTATTTTTATATTATATTAAATAATACAAAGTAATTAACTACACAATTTCCAACCTGCTGCTGTTCCCAACTTTTCCTCTTACTCTACCAAACTTTTACTAACTTAACCTACCATCTCTAACTAATAGCCGCATTAGGCTAGGCGTGTTGCCTGTAGTTAACTTAATAAATGCTGAATTTGACTCCATTGAGTTATTAAATCAATTAAGTTTTATCAATCAACTTTATTCCTCTTGCTCCCTTTGCTGAGTTTTATGTATATTCAACTTAGAATCCTATTTTTCTACTAACAAGTTTCTCAATCTAAGCTCTTTAGCTCGTTTAAAACTAACACTTATTTTAAGATTAATTGAACTAATTGGCTTATTCAGGGTTTTCCCCAAGGCTTGCAACCAAATGTTGTATCAATTAAATGCAGCTTTAAATTCCAAAGAATTTAAAATTAAATTTTATGTAAGTTTAACATAAGTTTATTTTATAAATTATTATATTTGTAATTAATATAATTATAAATTATATTTTCTTTTGAATTTAATTTATTAAAATATAATATATCAATATATAAAGTAAATATATTTAGAGATACATAAAATATAAAATAAAAATTAATAAAATATAACTACTTGTATTTGAATTAATATGCTTGAAATCATTTTAATTATTAAAATTTAACTTTATTAAAATAAAACACAATAAAATGTAAAATAAATATATAAAATATTAAATTGTAGTTTTATAAATGAATATAAATAAAATAGAACGTTTCGTACTTAAATTGGAAAATATACTTTCTCTTAAAAAAATATTATATTCTATATTAATATTTTATATAATATAATAATATATATATATAATATAATAATATAATATTATACATAATGATAATTTATTCTATATAAATATTCTCACATATTGAAATATTAAATAAATATATAAAATTTAACAAATATTTAAGTATAAAATAAATATCTTATTAAATAAAATAAATAAATAAATGAGATTACATGTTATTTTAATTTACAACAAATTTAAAACCTTTATTAAATATATAAATAAATTAAATTATAAATGAAAAATTAAAATAACTTAACAAAACTCTGTTAGTATTAAATTTAAGTTTTCTAACATTTTTCTTATAATTAAAAATCGTTTATTAAGCACTCAATTTGCACTCGCTGCCTGTGAAGAACTTTGTCAGCAATGTCGTCAGACTAATCGTCTTAAATGCAGCTTTTGACAGCTGTAATTAAGCGTTAATTTCTCTATCAATATTCTTAGAGAGCCAGCAAAACTAGAAGCTCACTGCAATTGTAATTTAATTAAGGAAACAATATCGAGAGTTGAGCTCTCTTCTCAATTATGTTACTAACTTTTCCTACTATGATTGATGGCGTTTCATTTATAAAATAAAATAAAAAATATGCATATTAGTTGAGTTATTTTGTGCACCCAAAACACATATTAAGTATGTTTTTAATTAGAAGTTATCTTTGCACTGGGCTGCCAACAACTCCGAGCAGTAAATTGAGAGCTTACGACGAGCAATTTATATGCGAATGTGAATGTGAATGTGAATGTGAATGCGAATGTGAGTGCATTTGCCATTTGTATTTAGAATGCATGTATTATGCATATTTGTATGTGTGTGTGTACATGTGGCATGCCATGACATTCGTGTAACATTTATAGTTTGAGGCAAGCCAACCGTGCGTATGCTTAATCTTATGCACACACACGTTGCGCATACGTCAAGCCACAAAAGTTGTTTTGCGAAACTAGTGGGAAATGGGCAAAAGCCAGCAAAATGGGCAAAATGGCTAAAATGGCAAAATGGCAAATTGGCAAAATGGCAATATTTTCGTAAGCAACAGCAGCAACAACAACAACAATATGCAACTAAGAAAAACATATTTTGCTGCAAATTTAACACAATTATGTTTTTGAAGCCTGACATGTTTTCATTTTCTATTTCGTTTAGCAACGTCAACAGCAGGCAGTGTAATAGTCGATGGCAGCGGTAAAAGTGTGTTGCAAGACGAGCTGGTGGCACCGCAAGCTGTCGTTGTTGCCGGTACTCACTGTACTCCTTGTTGTTCGCCATGTTACTTTGCACATTAATTAAGCTCTGCTTCGCATTGCACGTTTGGTTGCTTAGTTCGCTCGACGTTGTTGTGATTCTTGTGTGTCTGTAATGTTATATGCAATTTCCTGGCCATAATGAGCTTTATGACTCGCAACTTAAGCAATAAAATAACAAGAGAACAGCAGCAACAACAACATTTGGAGTGAGTATTGCAATGTTGACTTAACAAAAAGCAACAGCACTTGGCTGCATCTTGTGGTCGTTTCTGGTGTTGCATAAAAATCTCATTTACACTTCATTCGGCAGGGACAAGCAACGAGGACACATGACTCGCAGCTCAAGCACAGCAACAAAAAAAGAAGGGGCAGCGTTATGCGGGCATGCGGCATGCGGCACACTTGCGGTTGCCTCTGCGGCTCTCTGACTTTAGCTGTTGTGGTTTCAAGTGCAAATTAGTTTTGTGCACGCTACAAAACTGTCGCTCTCAAGTTGCGTGCGACAAGTTGCTGAGCCAAGACAGAAGGAGACACAAAACGAGAGAGTGAAAGAGAGAGAGAGAGAGAGAGAGAGAGTGAGAGAGGGAGTGACTGGGGGAGGGAGAAAGAGTTAATGCCACAATAGACGGAAATTTCATGGCACAATAAAAATGACACATAAATTTGCATTTACACACACACACACCCACACACACACACACTGGCAATGTGTGCGTGTAAGTGTGTCTATTGCTGTGGGGCTTAATGACACCTCGGCTAAAGGTCAAAGAAAACTTGACACTCACTTGCAAATTATTAATAATTAAATAGAACTAATTATGCTTGTGACAACAATAAAAAGGGAATATAAAGAGACAGAGAGAGAGAGAGACGGGGATAGAAAGAGGGAGAAAGAGAGATCTATATTGAGTAAAAGAATAAGGAAACAGAGAGGGAGAGGGAGAGAGAGAAATGAGAGGAAATTAAAAAGGAAAGAAGAAAGAGAGAAGGATGAAGGAGAGAGAGAGAGAGAAAGAGAAAGAGAAAGAGAAAGAGAAAGAGAAAGAGAAAGAGAAAAGAAAGAGAAAGAGAAAGAGAGAGAGAGTGAAAGAGAAAGAGAGACATATAATGAAATAGATAAGTAGAGAGAGGGAGAGAGAGAGAGAGAGAGAGGGAAGGAAGAGAGAGATATATATAGGAAGATAAAAAGAAAAACAAGAAAGTCGGAGAAAAGTTAGAGAAAGAGCGAAGGAAGGAAGAGAGTGGAAAGATAGAGAGAATATATCGAAAAGAGAGATTCAGAGAGAAAAAATAGAGGAGGAGAGAAGGAAAAAGTAAGAGAGACAATGAGAAATGAGAAAATGAGAAATGTAGATAAACAATAAATAGAGAGATGTAAGAGACAAAAGTTACAGAGAGAGGGAACAAAGAAACCAAGAGATATTTCTAGATATAGATAGACAGAGAAAGAGAAAATATAGAGACAGCGAAAAGGAAAAATGAAAGTTAGAGAGAGAGAGTATAGATTGAGATAGAAAAAGGAGAGAGAAGAGGAGAAGCATATATGTAAACCTAGAACTGAAGACCTTTTACTTTGAGGACTCTTAATTACTTAATAACCATTATATTTTAACTATTAACTAACATCAATAAACAGCTCGACTGCGTTATACCCTGTACATAAGCGTGGCATGTGCTGTAGACTCACAAACATGCATACATACTTATTTTAGTACGTTTACATTAAAGTACGTAAAATACAAGCAAGCTCGCTGCAGGCAATGAGCGCTAGATGGCGCTAGTACACCTTTTGTGGTTTAAAGCTTTGGCAATTAGTTTATTCGATTACTGCTGTAGTTATTATTCGATTTTGATGAAATATTTAGCTTAGTTACAGTGTATTGTAGAGTAAAGTTCAAAGTCAATAAATAACTAAATAAATAAAATTATTAAGAAGAAGTTTTACAGATATAAGAAAATTTATATTTTATACTTCTTCTAAATATATATAAAACCAACTACAATAATAAAACATTAAAATATTATAAAAAATAAAATAAATAATAATAAATAAAACACAAATAATAATATTAAATAATAATAAATAAAAGACAAATGATAATATTTAACTTAACTTTAATAAAAATTTAAGCGCGCAGACTTAATATGGAAATAGTATAAATCTAAATTAGTTAGCAAATGTATTTAAGCATTAAATTTATAAATATAAATAAAAGTCATAAAACAGATGAACTTTGCGGCAATTATGAATGAATGCACAAACCATTTTCAGCGCTTCAGTGAAACTCATTTAAGAACGAACGAGCCCCAAAATGCGGCCTGTTGCGGTTTCGAATTTCAATTAAATATAATTAAAAGGCGGCGAAACAGACGCCAAGTGCAACATGTGACGGCAAAGCTAGGAGACGCCAACTTTGGCGACGACTTTTCAATGTCTTTGGCTTTGGATTTAGAGTTCTGTGGCACATGCCACATGCCGCATGCCGCATGGCCCCCCCACTTTGCCAAGCGACGTTTGTTGCCAGCGACAAATGTTGCCAATTTGTAGACAATTAAAAAACTTTACATGTTTTGGCATTAAACGAGCAAATTGTTTTAAAATTGCTTCACACACACACACCACGCACAGAGAGAGAGAGAGAGAGATAGCAACAGATGTGAGAGAGGGAGAGTGAGAGCGAGAGCGAGAGCTCGAGCGAGAGAGTGCGACTGCAAATTCAATTCGCTTGGCGCTGCCAAAACTGATTTCAATCGCGCACATGTGCCGTGGCAAGGCATACAGGAATATCAGCGACAGCGACAACAACAACCTACGTATATTCTCCACGCAACCACGCCCCCTTTCAACACACACTACGCCCACGGCATGCGCTGGCTTAACTGTAAGAAACTTTGTTTTGGAAAATTGTGTACATTAATTCAATTAGAAAGCAATGCCACAAAAGTAAAAGCATAACCAAACTCTGCACACACACACACACCACACACACACACTCACACACACACTCACACACACACACATGTGTTGTGTGTGCCACTTGCCAGCCTAAATTTTAGGCCACGTAACGTGGTGGCTTCTCTTTCTTAAATCCAATTCTCTGCCTCGTTGCTCTGCCAACCACATACCTTCCTCTCTTTCTCTCTCTCGCTCTATCTCTTTCTATTTCACCTTTCTGTCTCACTCGAATTTGCACAAAGTGCCACAACAGCGTTTAAGCTTTGAAAGCGTATTTGATTGCACCTGACACATGTCATCGGTAACTAAGTCTCAGCACAAACTCAGTGATTGCAACTCGTTGTATTGCAGTGCTGCGACTGCCAACTGACAACTGCCAACTCCCAATTGCCAATAGCCAAGTTAGTATGCTGTCTTTAAATATGCTACCAATTATATATTACTAATTAAGAAATGCTAATTAAGATACTAATAAGCGAGAAATATTAAATTTATATTTGCTATTTTCTATTTTCTATTTTTTGTTTTTTATTTTTTATTTTTATTTATTATTTTTTATTTTTTTTAATATCCTACCAATTGCAAAATACTAATTAAAAAATGCTAATTAAGATATAAATAAGCGAGAAATAATAAATCTATATTTTATATTTTCTATTTGCTATATTCTATTTTTTGTTTTTATTTATTATTTCTTATTTTTATTTTTTAATATCCTACCAATTGCATATTAATGCATAAAGATATTAATAAGCGAGAAATAATAAATCTATATTTTATATTTTATATTTGCTATTTTCTATTTTTTATACTTTGTTTTTTATTTTTTATAATTTATAATTTATTTTTTAATTTTTTTTTATTTTTTATAATTTATTTTTTAATTTTTTATTTTTTGTTTTTTTATTATATATTTTCTATTTTCTATTTTCTATTTTTAATTTTTTATTTTTACTTTAAATTTTTTATTTTTTAATTATTTTTGTTTTCTGTATTTTATATTTTATATTTTTTATTTCGTATATTTTATATTATATTATATTGTAAATAAAAATTTAAATATTTTCTTTGACCCAATTATAATTTTGTGGCCATAACGCTTCTGGCCAACAGGCACTTGTGTGCCAACCACACACACAAACACACACACACATATATATATATATATTTATATACCTGTCTCAACTTTCTTGTTGCTCGACAAAAATCACATAAGTATCTGTTGCAAAAAGCAATTGAGGCTTACAAGTTCACGACGTGTAATACGAGTTGTTAACTAAATCAGAGACACATGTAGATGTAATGTAAATATAAAGCCTACAGGGGGGTAAAAGAGGAGCATGGCAGAGAGGTGGGGTGTTGTCAGGTTGCAACGAGACAACTTTTATTATGTGGCACAGCGTCTGGCCGTAGGCACAAAATAACATGAAAACTATAAACACAGCATAAAAGTCTGTCTTCAAACAACAACAACAGCAGCAACAACAACAACACAATGGCAATGGCAACAGCAATGGCCGCAAGGAGCAAACGGGCAGGACAAGCAAGTCCAGAGCCTCAAAATGGCTTAGAGTATTTGCGTAGACAAGAAGCAGAAGCAGCAGAAAAAGAAGAAGAAGAAGAAGAAGTAGTGAAACAACAACAACAACTACAACAATAATAATAACAGGGGTTGGGGGAAAAACTCAGCTGAAAATTTACTTTTTAGTGTCAACAATGAATTGAATTGCTGCTCGTTGTAGCTGCTGGCTGCCACAAAATGTTGTTACAACTGCCAGGCAATTGTAATGCAAAAAGAAAATTAATCAAGTCTACTCACATTGAAGTTCATCAACATCATTATCATTATCATCATCAACATCATTATCCTCAATGTCACAGTTGTTGCAATTTAGGTGCATTTTTAATTGCATTGTGTTAGCAACGGGGACAGAATTGCAATCATTTGCATTTGCATAATTATCTGTGCTGCTTAAATCCCATGCAATGTCCTTGCGTCAGCCGTTTGTCTCAATAAGGACGCGTTGCATGTCAACATTCATTTGTCATTGTGTCTGCGTGTGTGCGTGTGTGTGTGCGTGTGTCACCCAAAAGCAAACAAAATGCATTAAAGCAGCAGGCAAGAGCAAGGACTCAACGAGTCCTCAACATGTCCTCGACTATTGCTTGGCTTGTCTCACGCAGTTTCTTGGCAGCTGACCCAACACACAAAAAAGCCAACCCCTAGACAGACACACACACACACACACATGTGCACGCAAACATTTCGCCTGCTTCGTACAAAATCCATTAGCAACTAAAGTGAAATTCATTGTTTCAAAAGTACATGTTGAAATAAATTGAGTTGTGGCAGCAACAGCAACAGCAAACAACAACAACAACAAAAAAAGAAATGCTGCATTCCTGCACCTGTTACACAGCCAAAGTAGATAACTCTGCAAGAAAGAGAGAGAAAAAGACATAGAGTAGAGTAGAGCAGAGAGAGAGACAGCGAGAAGTCGAGCTGAAGTAGCAAAAGGCATGCATCTGTTGTCGACAACTGCTTGAAATGCATTGAAATGGCCAAAATGCTCTGAAATGTCTGCTAAAATGTCTGCTGAAATGGCAATCGCTTGTGTTGCTTGCACTGCGGCAACGTTGCGTATGCGCAACAACATTGCAATGCAATTTATTAGCCATCTCCAAAATGAAAAGATAATATTTGTGCAATCTAAAACGCTAAAAACATATTGTAAAATTGCATTTTAATACAAATACAACAAATTAATTAGTTATAAATACATATATATATACATATGTAATCGATTCATGCAACAACAATGTGTATCAAGATTGTCAGCACAAAGTTAAAAAAACAATCGAATATTATCAAAATCTTTTAATCATACAATTTTACATATATAATTGTATTTCAACAAATGTAACAAACTTAAATTCACAATACATTGAGAGGCTTAACAATGATTAAATTGACATTACACAAAAAAATAAGTCAAGTTTTGATGTAGTTTCAATAGATTAAAGTTTTAAATAAATTCCCAAATGAGTTTATTGCTAAACTTATGAGATTTCGAGGTTATGAACCACTGTGACTGATAACTGCAGCGAGCTTTCCTGGTTGATCACACATACTCACTGCTGCATTCCTATTCACTCTCTCACTCTTTCTCACAGACAAATGAGCATGCTTACTACAGTAACGAGATACTTGCAAAAATTCCACCGCAGCATACTTGCTCACTCACACGCATTGAGAGCGCTGTAAGCAATCCACCGCTTACGCTCAGCTGCTTGCTCAAGCACACACCTACATGTCTGCTTACTGTAGCGAACTTGCCTGCTGATATAACACTGGCACTGTGGGTGCTAGCTGAACGGAGAGTGCTAGCTGTCGATGGCTCTCTCCACTGTGGATGCTAACTGCAGTAGGCTCGCTTACTCACACGCGTAGACAGCGCTGTGAGCAATCCTCTGCTTACGCTCAGCTGCTTGCTCAAGCACATACCTAAGTGAGTGATTGCTGCAGCGAACTTACCTACTGAGATAACGCAGTGTGGGCGCTATCTGCCGAAAGTTTGTTCAACTATAGATGCTAGCTGTCGACGGCTCTCTTAAGTGTGGATGCTAACTGCAGCTGGCTCGCTTGCACACACAAGTACAGAGCGAAGCGAGCAGTACTCTACTCTACTGTAGATGTTCACTACCGAAGGTTTACTCAACTGTGGATGCTTCCAGTTGACCACACACACACACACATAGAATGCTCGTGGGAGGTAAGATAATTGAAAAAAATGTAGCAAGTCTCCACAGCACTTATTCTCTTATCTCTCTTCCTTTACATTTGTATAGAACTGCACTGCAGTTGCTATTCCAGCTTTCGTCTTTAAGGGAGTATGAATATATTAATGCTTGTTACAGGGTATATTCAAGACGCACTCCAGTTAATTATATTTAGAAAAAAAGAAAAGCAAGAACCAAAAACTTGTAAATAAAAATGTTGCAAAATCCCAATTAAAGCTGGAGAACATTCGGGGCTTGATTTACTGTGGCATAAGTAAGCATTACAACATGCCACACAAGTTGCTGCTGATGTTGCTGTTGCTTTTACTGTTTCTCTTGCTGTTGCCACGCGTAATTGCGTATACGACACGTGCAATGCACTCAACGTCCATAAAAGTTCAATTGCGACAAGTTGCCGCAAAATTTCCACAGTTTTTGGATCGAAATACAAGAAAAATTTAATTTTAATTTGCGTGGACATGAGCCGATGTGTGTACGAGAGCAGCTTACTTAATTGGCCAAATACAGTTAAACACATAAACTCACACACACGCACACACACACACACACACGCACACACACACGCACACACGCACACGCAGAAACACCCACATGGCCACAGATAGGCGAATGCCCCAAATTGTGTCATCTTTGGTTTTGGATGTGCGCATATTTGGATTTAGGCTGGTGAACCGAACATCTGCCAGCGTGTGCAACTAGGCCTAAACAATTTGTGGCTAATTACACAGCATTGCCATCAATTGTAGGCAAAAACCTAATGTTGTTCTTGTTATTGTTGTTCTCGTTGCACGCCACATGTGGGTGGCATACGTAATTCTTTTTGCACATGTGCCACGCCTGTGTCCTGACTGTAAAACTGCTCAAAGTTATTTTATAATTAAAAACTTGTTGACCAAAGGCTGCCTGACTACGGTACATTTTCTTCTCTTCTCTTGTCTCTTTTTTTTTTGTATTTTGTCCCATACTGTTGTGCATTTTAGCATTTCAAATTTAGCAATAAAATGGACGACATTGCACTTCTTAGTTGATGTGATGCAATGTGTTGCATTAATTTTAGACAAGAAATTTTAATTGCAATTTTTTATTGTCTGCAAATGCTGCTAAATTTGTTATATATATTGAGGGATTACTTGGGATACGTAAGAGAGTAAAAACTGTCTCAGAACTATCTATTGTTATACAGCAAACGTTGTAGATAACAATGCTCACTAACTGCGAGCAATAGATGCGAACTGAAAATGAAGCAAACGTTGCTAGACTCTTCATACAAATTTCATAGATCGTATAATGCTAATAGGGAAAAGCGAGATAGCAAGCGTAGCTAACCAGTGCAGTTAGAAATTAGACGAAGAGCGAGGCTGAATAAGCAAAGCGAAAATGGAAATACTTAAGAGAAAAAGTACCAATTAAAGCGAAGTAAAACAAGGTACCAAATGATCATTTTTAAATCTCTATACTGTATAAGAGTTATATTCATATAAATAAAATGAATTTTGAAATACTATATATATATATAAAAAAATTACATTTATAACTTTATAAATATTTAAATGTTTCTGTCTCTTTTAGTATTTAAATTATTTAATTCTATTTACGTACATCTTATGTCTCAGCCACCCAAATACTTTAGACTCTTCATTATCAAATATCAAAATGAACAAGAAAAATATCAAGCAAGAAACAAATAAAAGTGGACAACACATTCCCCGAGTGTCCACTCGAGAAATGAATGTAAATTTTCATGAATTTTCATTTCCAGGAAGGAAGGATGCCGAAGTGATAAACTCTCTGCCCGCATGGACTTGCCTCATAAGTTGCTGCCACGTGCCGCAGCACTGACAGTTGCTCACAACGAAATTTAAAGCGGGACTTGCTTGCTCCCCCCCCCCCTTGCCAATGCAATGCACTTGCAGTTAAGCACAAGCAGCTGAAAAAGTTTAATCAGCCGCCTGCCGTAAAATGCATAACTTTGTGGGCCGCAAAAAAAATAAAAAAAGAAAAAGAAAAATAGTAAATGTAAAGAAAATTAAAAGAAAAGTTTAGAAAACGCTTGAGATTTTTTCTTGTGGTTCACCTGCAGCTAAAGTGCAGGCCGGCACTTAATTAGCATTTTTCCCATTTCCCTTTCTACGGCAATTGCAATTTGAAATTTATGCCAGCATGATATGCCACGTATGCGAGCCAAATTTAATCCAATCTTATCGACAGAAAGTTGCGTTTTTAATGCACCTTCGTGGCGTGTAATAAAATCAGCACAAAATTGCCAAATTATTTAGATTTAGCGGCAACATCACAACAACAACAACAACATCTCCCAAAGGCTGGCAGACACAAAAGGTGAAAGCCACCATATTGTCAAATGAGCAATAAAACCGCTTTTATGACCAGGCGCTCGCTCTCTCTCTCTGTCTCTCTCCCTTTCCATTGCCCAAACTCTCTTCACAAAGAGTTGCTGAAATATGCCTGGAATATACGCATTTAAACACACGCATAAAATACATGTACACATATCCATACATTTATTTACATAATTCTCTATGAGCTTTGCTTAAATAGGCCGTTAAGGGTTGTGCTTTAACTCCCAGCTAGACTTATGTATGTTCAGAAATTGCTTATTAAAATAAACAATAAAATTATAGAATATATATATGTAAATACCTTTATTGCACGGCAAACAGACAGCTGCAGCTACTTAAGCCTGTAAATGGCACAAAACACACACATTATGAAAACACTTTGCGAGCACTTAAATCAAATTTAAATCCCATTTAAAGGAGCATGCTTGCTTTGCTAATTAACTAAGTTCACTAACTACGAGTCCCGAACGCGAACTGAAACCAAAGTAGGCGCGCATAAGTTGCTAGACTTTTCATTCAAATTCCATAGATCGTATAATGGTATAAGACAAAGCGAGATGGCAAGCGTTGCTGAACAGTGGCCATAAGGTGCAAAATGATTTTAGAGAAAAAGTACCACTTCAGGAAAAGTACCAAATATAGTTGACGCCATTTTAATTTAGTAATTTTCGAATCAGGACAGCATTCAAGTTTAGCAAGCAATTCAATAAGTATTGGCATAGCATTTTAATTTTAAACGCTAAACATCTATCTACATCTATCGAAACCCATAAATAAAGGACCATTTTGAAAAAAGGGCTTTAAAATACCAACGATCAGAAAAGTACCTCTTTCGTACTAAAGTACCAACCGTATATAAGTGAAATTGTGAAAGAGTTCAAGTGCAGCAGCTTTATTAAGAGAGGGAGAGTGAGAGCAATTTATTTGCTTTGTCATCTGACCGGCACACTGAGAGTGAAACCCAATTTAAATATGCATAAAACAAGCGCTCAACAAAATGCAGCATGAACTGCCAAAAAGAGTTATGTAAAGAGAGACAGAGAGCGTGAAAGTGTGAGAGCGTGAGAGGGACCAAAGCAAGGTTCAAAGTGAACACAAGTGAACGCAGTTTATTTGCTTTTGTCTAACGCAAAGTCGAGTCGCAAATAAAGTGAAAACCGAAAACTAAAAACTAAAAATAACAATAAATGCGCAACGCAAATCCAACATAAATAATAATAATAATAATACCAACAAACAACTTAAACTGCAAGAATATGAAAATATTGCTGCGGGTTATCGGCAAAAACGCGAAAACGACGCCAAAGAAGTTTGTCGCATTGTTGTTGGTGTATCGATACAAAAAAAAAAAAAAATAATATGAAGTGAAGTGAAGTGAGTGAAGAAGTGTGATAAGGAAGATGAAGAGCAGAAGACTGCAGTAAACTTGGCATATTTGCATAAAAAATGTTCCACTCTGACACCGAAACATAAACAGGCAACCAAACAGGTAAAAAGCGACACAAAAAATGTCTATATAAATATTGTCAACAGCAAAAGCGGACCGTAAACAATGCAAACTGTTGGAAGGTGTTCATGCCATGGGTGTGTGTGTGTGTGAGAGAGAGAGATAGGCAAATACATATACATATATGTATGTATGTATATTTTATTCAACAGATTTTACTGCATATAATTATGTGGGAAGCAGTGATGCGCCTAAGCACGTGCTAGTTGCTGTTGCTGCGCTGTTCACGTATTTTCCAGCAGCAGCAACAGCAACAACAACAACAACAGCTGCAATCAAAATGAAAAGCCGCACAACTTTGCCAACAACGAATGCAATATTTACATGCAATCGTATTGCGCTGCATTGTTGTAAATGTTTTACATGCCAAATTATGCAAAAATACCAAATACAATACATATTCAAATATTTGCACACACACACATACACTCACATACTTCTATACAGTTAGACGTGGCATATTTATTCGTGTATTTGTGTATTTGTGTATGTTTCTGACGCGCCCTGAGGCCAGGCAATCGATGCTGAATTTTGAATTCGCCTGTCATAACAACATAATGACATCTAACTGTATTTCTTGTCAGCTTTCTATTTGTATTTTAATTTTTTTTTCTCTGATCAATATACTACTATTTTAGTATTTTAGTATTTTCAATGCTTACATGCATAAACTACGAATATTACGTTTGGTTTTTGCTTTACGCGCAAGGTCATTGTTGATGCGATGTTTTGTATGAATTCTGTTGATTTTGATAGGTTTATACATACACATGTATGTAAATGTATGTGTCTGTCTGCTTGCATGCGTGTATTGTATATTGTTGGACTGACATTTGAATATGTAATTATGACATTGACAAATCGTTTTGATGGCTGCGCAGCATCACGTGCAAATAGATCGAAATTTAACTGCAGTTTTTTCATCCTTTCAATTGCGGAGATAAAGTATTGTATGCATGTAGATAAACGTTGTATGTGTTGTTGCTTTCCATTGCCATGGAAGTCAGCTGGCGTCCACATATTCCACTAGCTAGCTTACGATCCACTGCTGAACATAGCTAAGAGAATTTGAAGAGCACAAGTATAGAGCATTGTTAAACGTAGTAAGATACGATCCACATAATCCATAAGCAAGCATACGCTGATTGGGTTCCACTTTTTAAACAAGATTGGGAAATTTGTTGCTTGTTTTACATTTCTATATACATTTCTTCCATTTGTTCAGAAAATACATTTAGTATGAATTTTACAAGCAAGAAATGTATATTTTTCCAATAAATAAGAATGTCTATAAAGCGCAGAAATTTACATAAGTTTTAAAGTAGAAAGCTGATGAAAGCTAAATAAATTAAAAGTTTATTCCACAAAAGTCTTTATGTTAGTTAAAGTCTCTACAAATTTGATGTTAGACTCACAGCTAATCCATATGATAATCTTATCTAATCAATATCTACATACGGTATTTTCTTTACTGTCTCTTTTACATATTCTTTTTTTCTTTCCTTAGCTCAATTTGCTTTTGCCTGTGAATTTTTATCATGTTTAACATCATTTTATTAGCAATATCCTGACAAAAGCCTGCTCTTATTCGATTTTAGCCAGTTTAATATTGGCCATAAACGAACTTACAGAGAGAGAGTGAGAGAGGGAGAGAGAGAGTGAGAGGGGGAATAAAAATTGTGTAGCACACTTTCCGGCTGCAGCTAGACTTTAAATAGCCAAACGATTTGTTGGCTTAGTAAAGCAAACGCATGACATTACTTTACATATGTAGAACTGCCACTCTCAACCAAGCCCCATAACCAGTGGGCCAATACTGGTAACCACTTTCTATACCGTAAATTCAGGCAACTGTCAACGGCTCTGGCTGGCCAAAGACCATTAAAAATATTTTTTCTGCCCATTCAGCATTCAATAGAAATTTACATCACGTCTGAGTTTTTACATACATATATGTAGCACATCACACACGCATGTGTGTGCGTGTGTATGTGTGTGTAAAAGGACATTTTTGATAGCAGAGTGCCGCGTGGAGCATACTAACACTTTTTTGCATGTTGGCCAAAATGTTTGCTTAGCTTACGTTTATACCTGACGAACAAAGAGAAAAAAAAAGTAAAGAAAATAAAAAAGAAAAAGAAGAGCAAAGAAAAGAAAAGAAAAGAAAGCATAACAGATCCAAGGTAACAACAATAAAAGCTGAATACAACAGCAACGGCAACAACAATAATAACACGAACAACATTTATGCGTTCAAAGGAGCAGAAACTATTGCCACATAGGCAATTTCATTGTGCATTTTATATGGCCAAAAAAAAAACCAAACTGTATTTTGGCCAAACGTAGCAAATTGGTTACCCTTTTCACAACATTTTATGTTGCCAACAAATTGTTGTTGACAATAACGTAACATTAAAGTTGGCCGCGGCCACCCCCTGTTCGACCAAGATACCAAAAAAAAACGGTGGGCGTGGCCAAGCCCAAATTGTGTGGCTTGTGTAGAGGCGCCAATTTGCTAATTAACACAATCAAAGTTTCGCCGCAATATTCCCCAAACAATGCGCCCAACTTCAAACAGCAGCGAAGAGCAACAGACCTCAGCTGATAAATTATAAATTAAAGTGAATTTTTGAAACTGCAATTGCGGCTTTGCTAAACAGTTTGCTGTTTAGCCGTATACCCTGTAAGCAGCGCAAATTCACAAGAGAGTTGCCTACAGCAGTGGCAAGCACTTGTAGTTTTAGTTATTTGTGTTGATTTGGAAAACTAAAAAGCCTTGTCTGTTACTTACATTTTACAGGGTATCTTCTGCTTGAGTGAAGCCTTCGCAGTTGCTGCTTGCTTTTTTCTTTTTCTTGTTGTTTTTTTTTTTTTTTGAATAATTTACGAATTCAACTCGCTGGCAGCTGCCAATATTTCAATTACCAGAAACTTCAGTTGCCCTAAAGCCCAGCCGGGGCAACTGAAATGCCGAGCCACGTTAAGGCAAGTCAAGTCAAGTGTAGACAAGTCAAAGCAAGTCGGGGCATGTCAGCACACAAGTAGGCGGATTTGTCTCAAGGCGAAATTAGTGGGCAACATTTTGCAGCAGATTACAGAGCAACAAAATGTAGTTCAAATATTTATTTATGCTTTTAATTTGTAGTCAACTTTCTCCATCTCTCTCTCTCTCTCACTCTCTCTATCTGTCTTTCTTCATGAATTATGCAGCATTGTGGTCAAAACTGTTTTGGCTAATTGACTGGAATACAAAAAATTGTGCAACCCTCTAATTGTAGACAGGCTGCTTAAAGTTGTTAACAACTTGTAGCTGGACAGTTATCAAAGGACTCTACGCAATTAGCAGCAAAAGCAACAACAGCAGCAGTTTGTTATTATGCTTAAAGTCGCACAGTTAGAGAGAGAAAGAGAGAGAGAGAGAGTGAGAGAGAGAAAGAGAGTGAGAGAGCGAGAGAAAGAGAGAGAGAGCGAACGAGAGCGAGAGCGATTGCAAGATCTTGGCCTTGTTGTTGCTGCTGCTGCCGCTGCCGCTGCCACTTGACTTGTCTTGTGCTCTGGGAGTGCACTTAACGCTCAAGTTGCCATGTCCTTCGCTGCATTCATATGCCATATATACCGTTGAGACAACCGCCGCATGTCCTTGGCAACAACTTTTAATTTACAACAGCGGCAAGTTGCAAGTCAAGCTGCCAAGTTGCTTGATTTCATATCTTATGCAAAGGCATGTCTATGTATGTTTGTATGTGCGTGTGTGTGTGTGTGCGTGTGTGTTTGTGCTATGTGTGTATGTTTGTGCCATCCATTTGACTTTATTTCTTGCTCAAAGGCAACGTCCATTATTCAAACGGCACGGGCTGTTAACAAGGCCTAGACGGACGCAACAAATGACAGTCGGCAACGTCGAAAGTTTTCTCACCTCGATTTTTCATTTCATTTATATTATATGTGTAAGATATGTGAGGGTAAGTGTGAGTGTGCGTGTGTGTGTGTGTGCGTGTGTGTGTGCGTGTGTGTTTTTGCTCATTTTCTGACGCTTATCAGTCACATAATGCCGGCATGCTGACATCATAACTTATAACATGATAAATAACTATGCGTTCTTACCCTTTTTTTATGCTCATCACACACAGCAAGCAGGTGTAGACACACTTTGTGGTAGCGTATGTAACGGGCATATGTACTATATTTATTTTAATATATATTCCTGTATATTCTTCTGTTGCTGTGTATCAGAGAGCAGGAAGAGTTTGTAGAGTTTTTCTATTGCAAAAATTTGTTTATTATTATTTTATTATTATTATAAATATATGTAATGTAGTGCAAAAAGGCGTGAGAAACTGCTCTATGTTATTAATAATATTATATTATTATTATTATTGTATTATTGTTACTACTACTATTCAGACAATAAGTTGTGTTAACTGTGCTCTTGAGTCCGCCTATTGCATCTAGAAACAACTCGCTCAGTTTTGCAGCTAACTTGATAAAACTAGGTAAAACTGTATATTTGTACAGCAGACAGCACATACGTCACAAACAATCAGATCGGTGGACTATATCATATAGCTGCCATAGCAACAAACGAGCACAAATCAACTTTCAGTAAGAAAACTTTTGATTTTTCTAATTTCAACTTAAACAAAATTCATAGCATGTGCTTTGCCTGTAATCTAGCAAACTTTACGCCAAATTTGGCTAAGATTAGACTACAATAAAACTAGAGCAACGTGGAGTTAATATCTCAAACGACATTACCGGGTAACTTAAAGTCTAGCTCACTCGACTGCAGCATGCAGACTTGTTGCCCTGCCCCTGCTGTGAGTTCAAAACGAGCGTTGATGAGACGGCTTCGCATTCAGGCAGACAAATGACTTGACTACAGTTGCTGCCAAGGATATGCTTACTTGCCACAATGAGTGTAGCTACCTCACTCTCTCTCTCTCTCTCTCTCTCTGCTTGGTTTTTGGTCATTCAACTGCAGTATGTTGAATTACTCGCTGTCTGCGCAGTTTGTTTTGTCTGCTTCGCTGCTTCTCAGTCACGCAGTGTGATAATTTTTTACCTCTTTCGTTTTCTTCTTCTTCCTTCTTCCTTATGATTCCCACTCTTTTCTTAACACCTCTCATAAGTTGTTGCCGCTTCCGCATTCATATTAATTCAATATGCTCGTATTTATATATATGCATATCTTAGGTATCATATCATTAACATGCCTTGAACCCAGTTAACTGCTGGCCAACTAGCTGAAATTATGCTCTTCTGGTCTAAACGCCCACAACAGCAGCATCAGCGTTTGGCCAACTTGACGTATGAGCATTGGCACCGCCATTTGGCTAACAGCGGAAGTGAAAGGGAACGCAGCTCGGGCTGTTGGCCATAAAGTTTGCAAAATATTGTGCATTGCAGCATTGGACATGGCCACACACACACACACACACACACACACACACACACACACAACCCAAAAAAAAGAGGGTAGCTTGCACATGCAGTTAAAAGTCTCGTCTCACCTAGCGAACACATGTGAAACACGCTTAACTTTTATTTACCTACAATACATAAAAGTGAATGCAGCAAATGGGGTGCGTAAGTTCCTATAAAAGCTGCAGAAAAACGCTTCACAGCAGATATATATAAAGTAGAAGTAGAGCTTTAAGCTTTATGCTGTGAAAATAGCTAAATGTGCTTTTAAGTTGTTCAAATTGTCTTACAAGTCGCTGATTCTGACTCTGTCTGTCTCTTTCTCTCACTCTTTTTCCGTCTCTCTCTCTCTCTCTCTCTCTCTCTCTCTCTCTCTCTCTTATCTCTCTCTCTCTCTTTAGCTCTCTCTGTCTCTCACTCTCTCTGTCTCTCTCACTCTCTCTTTATCTCTCTCTCTCTCTATAGCACTCTCTCTCTCTCTCACTCTCTCACTCTCTCTCACTCTCTCACTCTCTCTCACTCTCTCTCTTTTTATCTCTCTCTCTCTCTCTCTCTATCTCTCTCTATATCTCTCTCTTTCCCTTTAGCCTCTCTCTCTCTCTCTCACCCTCTCTCACCCTCTCTCACTCTCTCTCTCTGTCTCTCTCTATCTCTCTCTCTCTCATTCTCTCTCTCTCTCTCTCTATCTCTTTACTTCTCTCTCTCTCTCTCACTCTCTCTCTCTCTGTCTATCTCTCTCTCTCTCTCTCTTCCCTCTCTTTCTCTATCTCTCTTTCTTTCCTTTCCTCTCTCTCCCTCTTTATCTTTCTCTCTGAATTGACAGTAAAGCTTTAAACTCGCCATCAAGTCATTAAAGCCTCCCTAAAGCTATTAAAAGCACGTTCTCATTGATCTTGAGCATAGACAAGCTAAGTAAAGAAGCTTGAAAGCTACTTATAAAGCTCTTTGATATGTTTATCTATGTATTTCTCTTCTTCTCACACTTTAAGCTCGCTTATAGCTGCATAATATGCATTCTTTGAAAAGCTGTTATATTTGTTTAACCCGAGCAATGCCGTCCATAAGTAGTTACCTATAAAATGCATGTTCCACAACAAATTGTGCATAAACTGGGCGTTGGTGTGCTGTCAGTCTGGGTCTGCCATGTGGCATGTGGCATATGCCAACGCCAGCTCAGAAAAATATGACTAGCTTGATAGCAGGTCGAGCTGCTGAAGAAGGCAATGGCCAAAGGAGGGGAGATGTAGAAGGAGAAGGAGAAGGAGAAGGAGATGGAGATGGCGATGGAGATGGAGACCGGTGAAAGTGTCCACTGGGCTGGCGAGCGAAGGCAACGAAGTTTTAATGAGCTATGTTGACTGGAGAGTCGCTGGCTCGTAATAGGCTGCAGCAGAAGGAGCGCAGTGCCCAAGCTGCCTTCGAACTTGGCTAATATGCCACAGCAGCAACAGCAGCAGCAGTAGAAGCAGCAGCAGTAGAAGCAGCAGCAGCAGCAGCAGTAGGAGTTGTGGCAGTAGGAGTTGTGGCAGTTGTAGCATGAGAAGGGACAAGCATTGCAACATGGGGGAGTTATGAAATATTAAAAACATTAAAATGTTGTTTACTACTTTGGCAGTAGCAAGGAATCTCTCTCGCTCTCTCGCTCTCTCTCTCACTCTCTCTCTCTCGCTCTCCCTGTGAGTCAAATAAAAAACGAGAACATTTATTTATGCGCTGCAGTTGGAACGTAAAAAGGAAACTAATGAAATGAGTCGACAGTATGCATAAACTATGAGTTAGTAATGCACTGGGAAATGCACAAAACTACTACTACTACTACTACTACTTGGTTCTCATAATTGCACATTGCGCATTGCACATTGCACATTGCATATTGCACAAGTCAAAGGCAACAACAGCAAAAGTTTTGTTATTTTGCTTAAATGCGATACTTTGCCGTGAAGGACGAGGATGGTCCGTAAAACAAACAGCATTAAAAAGTTTCTTTATACTTAAAAAAGGGTGTGTGTGTGCGTATGTGTGTGTGTGGCAGTACAGAAATCCACTTAAATGTGTTTTCCAATTAAAAAAGTTTTCTACACTTGAAAATTTTCGAGCATGTGCGAAAATCTTTTATGCGAATGCCATTCGCCAAAATGGCAATGGCAACAGTCAGCAGCAGAAGCTGAAGCTGAAGCAGCAGCTAAAGCAGAATGCGAATGAGAATAAGTCGAGGCGAGGAGAATGAGAAACTGGAAACAGCGTCAGTAACTCCAAGACTTCAAGAGACCAAGTGAGATGCCAGGCCACAAAACCTAATGAAAAGTGATTACAAACATGATAGATAAATGCTGCACGGCCACAGTCAATAGACAAAGCTCCCCCTCCCCCCATCCTACCTCCACACACACACACACACACACACACACCGAGAGTACAGTTTGGTTCTTAAGTAAAACATCTACAGCTGCTGGCTTTGGCCAGGCGCCACTAAATGGCCAAATAAACTTTTGGCCAGTTGGCTCACTGCTTGGCTATCGCTGTAATCAACTTCTTAAGAGCTTTCCATTCTCTCAGTACTCTCTACATTCTCGCTCTCTCTCTCTCTGCCTGTCTCTTTCACTGCCATTTCATTCATTGTTATTTTTTGCATCTCTATCATTTCACTTAATGAAAATCCATTAAAAACTACAACAATGTTGCGCACAGCGAAAGCATCTACTTGGCCATGGCTGAAATGCTAACGTACTTACAGCCAGCAGCTCAGCTTTTGGCGCGTGTGCAACCTGTCGTATGCGTAATGTGCTTCTGCTTGGCTTAAGATACACACACACACACACACGCATACACACACACTCGCACACTCACTCACTCACACACACACACATTCAGTTAACGCTTGCAGGCCTTTATGGCAATTTGTTGGCCCACCACGCATTAAAATTTCATTATTTGGCTAAATTCCAAAAATAAAGGCAGAAAATTGAAAATACTCAGAAGAAAAGCGAAACCAGCATTTTTTGTTATTAATATATTAACAATTTTAACTGTTTATTTGCACAAAAAAAATTAACAATACAGCTTAAAAATTGATGTTTGCTTAATATATTTTATTAAAATTTATAGTTTTAAAAATAAACAACTAAAAATAAACATTAAATCACTATTTTTCTTAATGTTTTATTTATAAAACCTTTTTTTTTGTTAAATGAATAATGTGCAATAAATATCATGTTTATTTTAAGTAGTTTATGAAGCAACAAAAAACAAATTCTAATTAAAAAAAATACCTATCTTATTTAATATTATATTAAGTTATTTTTTATATATTTTATATAAATTATTATTATGTTATGCATTTATTATTGCTTAAAGGAAAATGGCATTTAAATAATATATTTATTTGATTGATTTATTTAATTAATCGCTTAAACAAAATAATATTTTATAAAGACAAATAAAATAATAAAAATAAAATATTAATATTAATGTTTATAAAAAAAATACGTAGAACTAATAATAAAATAATAAATAATAATTAAATAGAGAATATTTAAATAACATATTTACTTTATCTACTTATTAATTCATTTAATAATATTTTAAGTAATATTTTATACAAATTAGAAAAATACTGAAAATAACATATAACTTATTATAACAAAAAAATAATAAAAAAATAAAAATAAATAATTTTTAGATATTAATTTATAATAGAAAATATTTCAATATTACATTTACTTTATTTACTTAAATAATAAAAAATGGAATAAAAATATTAATAAATTTAAAGCTGTTTTTTTTAACATTTTACAATTACAGTATACACATAATTTTATAAGCATTTGTTTTGTACATTTTTTTTGTTCAAGAAATAGCAAAACCGTTAAATTAACATAAGAATTCAAGATGGCGTAATTTATGTGTTGTTGCCTGAAACGAAATACAAATTGTTGTTGGGGCTGCAATAAAATATCTAGGGAAGCAGCATTTAGGCAACATTTCGATGTTTTCGACTTGCTTGAAGCGGCATTAAATTACAGTCACCCACATACAATCACAGACCTATGCCCTTTGCCGGGCTCACCTTAGAGCAAGAAACACACACACACACACACACATACTTACACGTTACAAGGTAGGATCAAATATAAAACAAAGCGAAATTGTTGTTGTCACTTTGAAGCTGCTCTAACGCCTAAAGTGTCCTTTTCACTGGCCATTATGAAATGTTGAATGAGCAACCTTTTTGGGTTTGCCAAAGCTTGTAGATTACTAAGGAGAGGCAGAGAGAGAGAGAGGGAGAGGGAGAGTAGAGGTTGGCATATGTGAGAAGCAAACAAAACTAGAGAGCACACACACAGGCACACAGGCTCACCCATAAAACCAATAAAAGTTTAAAGACGTTAAAATGTCAACTGCATTTGTTTTGTTCTTCTTTCTGTCCTTTGAAATATGAAATTGTCCATTCTCAATGAGAACTTGCCCCGAATAACTCTTGAAAAATACGTAAAAGCAAGAAAACAATAACAACAACAACAACAACAACAACAGCAGTAAGAAAATCAAGTATTAGCCAGTAAAACATAAACTACAGTTTATTGAAAAGGACACACACACACACACACACACACACACATACACAGAGAAAACTTTTGGAAACTCAACTGTGATACACTGATACGGTCGAAAGGTTCAAAGATTCATTTTGAACTTTTGCCTTTCAGTTAATTTTGATATCAATTCCCCATTTTCCATTTGCCATTTCACTTTCAAGTGTAAAACAAGCTAACTGCAAATTTATGAACATTTTTCCAGTATTTTCTCATTTATCTAAAGCAACCTTGCAAACAACCGAGCGCTAGATGGCGCCAGTGCTACTTTCGCTGCTTCATACGCAGGCAAATAGTTTGTTGTATAAGTTTTGTGTTTTTATTAGCAGTTGATATTGCAATTCTTTGGTATGCTAGATTAGAAACAATAGATTATAACTCTTAAATTGTAAAACATAAACTTTTCTTATAGCAACGCCTTTTGAGATTGCAGTTAGCTTCTTTCATCAGTTGTTCATTAAATTTCAACTGTTAAAGACTTAGCAAGCATAATTGGCAGCTGTTCTGTTGTATTATCCAAGTCAAAGTTGGCTTAAATTTACCTTGAAGCCATTAACTTGTCTACAATATTGAGGCTTTTCTGCCAACCTAGGCAAAATGTCAATTTATGCAGCCACATGGCAGCCGCTAAGTAACCGATATTAACAAACATACTTGGCAGCTGTTTACAGCAGACACACACACAGAGAGAGAGAGAGAGAGAGACAGAGTGAGAGAGAGAGAGAGACACACACACAGACGGTGCAATATACATTTATTTATTGTCAAGCTCATATCGGTTTTGGGAGCCCCTTGGCATAATCGAGTGACATTCAGTGCCAATATTGACGCTGATGCATTGCCATGTGGCAAGTGTCGAAGGCAGACGCTTAACTGTTGCATACTTTTGGGCGCGACAGGCGGAAATGACAAACAACAACAACAGCAACAGCAGCAACAATAACTACACACACACACACTCACATGCAACACAAGGACAGCAATGTAATTTAGTGCGAAACTCAACAGCGACCTCGTATTGCGGGGGGATGAGAGGTATCACGTGACGACCCCGACCCCAACCCCAACCCCAAATAGCTACAACGACCGCAACGCTGCTTTGTTTGACTAACCTGAGTCTTTCAAACACTTGTGAGCACACTCACGCACTTCAAGGTATGAGTGTACTGAGTACTGACTACTGACTACTGAGTGTTTCAGGTAAATTTACTTTAATCACTGCAAAGTGCAAAGCGGTGGCAAAAGCAGAGAAACACTCAAAAAAAAATGAAAACTGGACTCAACTGCCTTTTGTCTTATGTTAATTACTGGTGTCAACTTACGCGGCATGAAATGCAGAAAACGCAACTTTGAGTGCGCACTCGTATATCCTTTGAGCGTCCAGAAGCCCACAACTTTTCCACCTGTCGCCCGCTTATCCACGTCTCTTTCTCTCTTCCTCTCTCTCTCTCTCTCTTTCTCACTTTCTCTGTTGGTCAGTTGGTCTCTGTCATAAGCCAACTGGCGTTTCTTTTTGCCAGTTTCCGCGTTTGAAATTAAAAACCAACAGTGGCCAAGGCCCGAGCCACGCTTAACCTACAATAACAACTCTGGCTTGTTGACATTTTCCATAATTACCGTGCGCAAAGTGAAGCAAAATTGTTGATTTTATTTTGCATTATGCTCGGCACTTTCTTTTGCTTTTTTTTCTTTTTTTTTGTATTTTATTTTATTTTCTTTTATTTTGCTATTATTTTGCTTATAGAAAGTGCTGCAATACGCTGATAACAGCAGCTCACGCTGTTAAGATATTATAATAACAGTGCTGCTGTTCAATATGTTCCTACTGCTGTTACAGCTGCTGCTGCTCTGGTGGCTGCTGCTGTTGTTGCTGCTGTTAGAAGTACTGCTGTTGCCGCTGTTGCTGCTGCTGCTGTTACCCCAGCCTGGAAACAGCGCAACCCCTAACAGCGTTCATTTCTGGAAACTGCGCGCTGTTGAGTTGCTCCAGCAGAGCCACTGTTAACTGCTGTTAGCTGCGCTGTTTACTGTCGCTGTTAACATAGCTGCGCTGTTTGCGCTGTTAACAGAGCTGCGCTGTTTACGGCCGCTGTTAATATAGTTGTTATTTATGCTGTTAGCCTACTTTCTGTTATCTCTTTGCACACACACACAAACGCACGCACGCACACACTCGCACGCACATGAGTTCTGTAGCTTTTTGCTAATAGACAGAACTTTTTAAGCCAATTTCAGTTGTGGGCGTCACTTGACGCTTGCGGAAATGCATTTAAAAATTATGTGAAAAGTCGGCACAAAATGAATACACATACACACATACACTTGTATGAGTATATTCACTTATACCCAGATACTTATACTCACTCTAGAAGCTGCCACCCGTTGTGTTGTCTACCACACGGCTTCCTCTTGCCATAGAGCTCAGAGCAGAGCAGCCGTATGCATATTTGCATAATGGTTCCAGTGTTTCAAAAACTTGCTAAACACTCTTGATAGACAAGATAAAACACTGGCGTTGGTATTTTTGCGCATAATTTATGTTGTTGCTATGCAGATTTCAACTCGCGTCGCGTCGCTTCGTTTACCCCCTTCCACTTTCATGCCGCACAGTTATTCACCTGCCAGCGGAAGCATTAAATTTTGTTCCTTTTCTTCTTTATTTTTTTTGTTATTATTTTAATTATTTTAATTAGTTGTACAAGAGATTTGCAGCTTTTGTTGATAGAATATGTCAGCAGACAATTGGGTTTAGTTCATGACAAGAAATTACATATAAATATTTAAATAAATATAAATATATAGATTATATAAAATGTTGAATGACTGTCAGCAAATGTCTTGCGTCTCGTTTTCCAATTGTTATTTGCCCCTGTAAACAATCAATAAAAGGGATTTTTGCCAAAATGAAATCAACTAAAATTTGATTCAAGTTTACATGTTACACAAGGCAACAAGAAAAAAATACGAAATACGAAAAAAAATTGGAATATTTATTTTGATTGAAAAATAAATCGAATCTATGAATTTATTATGAAAACATAAGCGCCAAACAATGGCAATGACAGTGTGACGGCAACCTACGACATACGACATACGACAAACGACCTATGACCCCCAACCATCAACCCACAGCCCTCGACACCAACTTGAAATATCTGAACGCCGCCCACCCGCCTGGCACTCTCAATTTTTTTTGCTGTGCATGTGAAAATGTTGTTTTGTTAGCTGATTTTCTTTTGGCACAACAACTTCAAACTCTCCCACTCACTTTCTATCTCTCTCTCTCTCTCTCTCGCTCTCTCTGCAGCACAACCTTGACACTTGCCAAAAGTGAAATTTGCCAATGTAAATTCTTGACTCTTTTGTTGTTGTTGTCATTGCCATTGTCGTTGCGATTAGGCTTAAGTAATGCCAATGAATATTTACTTTAAGCGACGCATACATTGTTGAAAAAGGGAGGGAGAGGAGGTTGGGTCACATGCTGCCACAATAAACTGTTAACTTGTATGCCACTTGTAATTCCATTCACTTTATTTACCTAATCACAAATTCAATATGCCAAAAGTGTATACAGGCGAATAAATTGCATTTGCCGACGCATTTGCACTTGAACTTTGCTTCTTCTTCTTCTGCTTCTGCTTCTTCTCATTCATTGTTAAAAAGTGTAACATGAATTTAATGTTTATTAGCTTCTTCGCTTCGCTTTCTGTTTTGGGCCAAATTGTTGTAGATGGGCGACAATTTTCACAGGTAAATTGCTTGCTGCATTTTAAATGCCTTTATGGCTTTCGCTTTTGGGTCTTATTCAGCGAATATCTATTTCAATTAATTAGTTGCACATGCCGTGAACTACAATTTCAAATTGTTGCAGCCATGGAAATATTTAATTTACTTATTTGTTTTTTAATTTAAGCCACCAAATTAGAATATATCTAAAGCAGAAAGTTAATAGCACTTGGAATAAATGTCTTTGTTTAGGCTGTATGTGGCTAACATTGGAGCAAACGGTTGTGGAGTAATAGAAATAGAAATAAGCGAATCAGTCGAGCGTGCACGACAGCTTAATACCCTGTAGCGGTCTCTCTTATAAATTATTGTAATTATAACAGATTTACATAATATATATAAGTATACATTTCATCGCCTACTCCAACTTACATAAGCATACATCGCTGACACTTGCTGCCTCGCTCGCACACATGTGCCAGCTGCAAGGAGCAAAGCGCAAGCAATGCATTGGAAAAATGTATTTTCTTTCTGTATAACTTGCTTATTTATGGAGCGATCTTAATGAAACTTTCAGGATTGTTTAATTATGAATTTCGTCAGACATCTGACAAGTTGGAAGAGTCTACGCTGATAAATATAGGCTATAATTGCTTTTTTTATTATCTTTGGAGAAGAAGAAGAGAAGGTATACAAAATGTAAACTAGACTCAATCTGGGCAAGATATACAGGAACTTTTATGCCAAATTTGATGCCACTTGTTGCTGACATCGAAGCGTTTATAGAAATGGACGTACAGATAGAGAGACAGACAAATATGACCCAATCGACTCGGCTGTTGATATAGATCAAGAATATATATACTTTCTAGGGTCTGCCACGCCTCCTACTACCCGTTACATACGTTCGCATAAAGCTATTATGCCTCTTTTTCATGAGTACAGGGCATTGCAGCTTTTGTTGTTACTTAAACAGTCTCACATATTGTGTATTCTTTATTATCTTATACTTTTTAATCAAATCTTTTTTAAATTAATATTTTTCCTTGAAAATCTCTTTGGTTTTTAGAATATTTTAATTACATTTTGGGAAATATTTATTATTACTATTAATTTTTATTTATTTATACATTATTAAATTATTTATAATAATTATTATTTATTTATTTATACTTTTTCAGTTGTATTCATACTTATACTTTTTAATCAAATCTTTATTAAATTAATATTCTTCCTTTGGAAAATATTTATTATTACTATTCATTTTTATTTATTTATACATCTTTAATAATATTTATTTATTAACAATAATTATTATTTATTTATTTATAATTTTTAAGTTGTATTCATTTAATTTTTAATATTTATTTTATTAATTGATACATTTTTAAGGGTATTTATTTATTTATTTATACATTTCAAATAGTTTTTATTCATTATTATTAATTATTTAATTAATTTTATAGTTTTAATGGGTATTATTCACATTCCTAGTATTTTAAGCTTAATTTTTAAACTGCAGCGTTTGCACTGCAAATAAATTAACTTTTTCCTTCTCACAGTTAACAAATATGATTTGTAAACATATTTATGCTTTTTACAAATTTGATTTATTCTTCAAATTATTTGTTTTTAACAAATAGAGCAACAATTATTCATAAACTGCAGAGAGCATAGGCTGATTGATTGAGAACTACTTCAGCACTTCTGAGTACTCATAATGCTAAAAGTATTTCATTAAAAAGAGAAAGTCACTCAGCAGCTACAATTACTCGCTACAATTGAGCCATATAAAGTGCTTGGCTATGCGGGAATATTAACACTAGTAGTTGCATAGTTTGAGTTGGCCAAACACATGATTTGAGGTCAACAACAGCAGAGATGAAAATGCATTTGAATTGTGGCACAAGAGGAAATATATTAAATTTGATTTGAAGTTTGGAAAAATGCTTGTTACTCGGTCTCGGCTTAAAGCATATTTTTTTGGAGTTCGTTTAGTTGTTTGCACTGGCCACTTGGCTGTTTGAGATGTTGCCTTTGGTAGTTGGTTGCCAGCGGCCCTTTCATTTGTGAAATTGTTTGAGAACATTTCAAGCTTTTTATTAGCCGGGCTGGCAGAGTAAATAAACTGTAGCACTAAGTGAATGAATTGTGTGCGATTTTCTGGGAAATATGAAAAGCTGTCTTTAATTAAAATGTGCTTACAGTTTGATTCCTTTCTTTCTTCTTTTGTTGTTGTCTATTAATAATGAGGCAGCTGCATTGCAAAACGGCAAATTTGACAAATATTGAAGTATTGAAAGCAGCAAAAATTGTTGCAAATTTTATGTTGATATCTTTGCTTTTACTGCTATCTTTTCTTTGGGATTTCTATTTTTTTGGGGTTTCACTTTTGCTGTCTGTGTGTTCTGTGTGTTTTGTGCTCTGTGCTTTTATGTGATTGCTACATTTGCTTTTGGTTGCTTGGTTGCCATAGAAAATGTTCACAAAATGCGCTTAAAATCTTTACTTATGGTTTGCCGACACAAATAGATGCAGCAAAATGGATAGACTAAAGAGAGAGAGAGAGAGAGAGTGGTAGGGGGGAGCGGAATTGAATCTCAGTGTCACCACAAGACAGCAGAAACAAACGGACAAACGGACCAAACAGACAAACGAACAAGAGCAAACAGACAAACAGACAAACAATGACATATATACAGAATAGCAGGAGGCAGGAACAATGACCAAAAGCTTACAATGCACAGATGTGCATATGCAAACATATTGCGCATACGCCATGTTAACCATAAGCTTGCCTCGTTGTCAACAGCTGTATCATTGTGCTGCCTTGTCCCCTCCCCCACCGTCTTGCCCCGTCTTGCCGGCTTTTGCAAAGTGTTTAATGACAAATGACATGGGCCACTGCACGTCAGCTCTGCTTAGAACTCGCATACTACGCACACCCGCACACACAGTGAGTGACCGGTGTGGAGTCGAAAAATGTAATGCAACATGGTGGGGAGATAACCAACAACAACAACAACAACAACAACAACAGATAACAGACAACTCGTAAGATTCCAGAGCATTGTGTGAACCGAGCATGCATAAATTGTCTCGGCTGGGCGACAGCTGAGATTGATTTGCATGCGACAGTTTTGTAAATGTTTTTCGGTATTTTTTCTCTTTCTTTTTTTGGACTACACAACGTAAATTACAAAAAACAAAAATACAATTTAAATTAAAACATATTTTAGTTAGTTGTTGTGCAGCAAATGCTTTGCAGTCAAGTTATTTATAACAACAAATTGCATGCTAAGCAATTCAAATGGAATGTTTTGTTTTATTTTGTTTTGTTTTGTTTTGCATTTAATTCTTGGCTTTTGCTGCATACACTCTCTCTCCCATTCCCTCTCCCTGTCTCCCTCTCACTCTCTCTCTCACTCTCTCTCTGTTGCTCTTTGCTGCTGTCTCTAAATATTGAAAAACGATTTTGTGGCAACATCAGAAAGGCTTTTGCCACATCGTTGGGTTTTATGGTTTCGCGCACGCACAAAACTTTGCCAAAAGCAACAGAATCAACAACAACAATAATAACAACTACAACAACATACAAACAAACAAACAACAACACAAACAACAGTTTTAACTATAAAACAATAACAACAACAAGAGTAATAACTAAGCCAACTTCTGTCTTGCAGTTTAGAGTTTATAGCGCCGAAAATGTTCATTTTCGTTTTCATTTTCCTTTAGCGTTTCCTTTACCATTTCCCTCACCATCTGTAGCTCCAAGTTGCAAGCTTACCTGCCAGCTACCAGCTACAAACTGTGCAACAACAGCAGCAGCAACAGCAGCAGCAGCAGCTGGTGACGCCAATGGTTTCTTCTTCTGCTTTGCATTTAGCTTGATGCACAAAACTTTTTGCACAGAGCAGCCAATCAAATTGCGGTTAAGCGTGCGTAACCGAGCACCTGCGGGCATACGGGCTGGTTTAGTAGCAGTAGGAGACGAGGGCGACAGGGAGTGAGGAGAGTCAGAGAGGCAGAAGAGCCAGGAGAGCCAGGAGAGCCAGAACTTGTGGGCAACCACACTACGAATAGTTGGCAATCAAAAATTGATGTTAAGCGAAAAGTGGCGGTTGCCTTAAATTTGGCCAGCTTGCTGAAGTCAGCCAGTCAGACAGCCGCTTCACGTAGAGAGAGAGAAAGAGAGAGAGAGGGGGAGGTCCGCTGAGCCTGGTCCAGCATTAAGTGCCACATAATTGCTTAATCTCTGCGGCTTTTACACGACAGCGTAATAATTTATTTGACTGTCAGTTGAGCACAAAAGTACAGAGAGAGAGATAGAGAGAGAGAGAGAGAGAGAGAGACAGTGCGACAGGGGGGAGAAACATGAAAATTAAAACGGCAAAAAATTGCCAGTGTCGAGCTGAACTGAGCGGAAAAGGACAACGGCAAATTATGCAGTCACGTTGCTGCCCAATGCCACAGAAAGGGTTCATATTTTTTCCTTTTTGGGTCACTAAAGGATTTATGTCTATATATATATATATATATATACCGAGCATAACTCGGCTAGCCGGGATGAGCCAGATGAGCTGGAAAGTGTTATTGTGGTAGCTGGAATCACTCTATGAGTAACTGTTGCTGTTTGTTGTTTGCTGTGCAATTGAGCATGACTCGTACTTGAACTCAACTGCAAACAAGCGAACAACTTTAGCGTATTACTGTTAAATGGGTATGATAACT
>JAWNLW010000301.1:2142500-2167500 GCA_035042075.1 Drosophila macrospina
TAAATAGACAAGTGTATTGAGTTTCGCAATGAGTCGAGTGTGTGTCGGCCCAATGCAGATTGATTGATCGCAACATGACTAAATTATGTATATATATATATATCTATATATGTATATATATATAGTTATATATATACATCTATGTATTAGGCTTTGGTATGAGGCCGTGTAGCCGCCATGTTTGTTTATCACAGCATTTAATTACAAAATCATAAGCTGTCAGCAAACTTACAAACACACACACACACACATGACTGAAGCACGCCTTTTCCGTACTCTCCCTCTCTCCGGCTCTCCCACTCCCTCCTTGTCTCTATCTGCATTTGACAGGCGTCTGCCTAAGGCGTTTATCTGTGTAATATGATGATGATGTCTCCAGTGTGTGTGTGTGTGTGTATATATGCTCTCTTACTCTCTCCACTTTCTCTTTGCCTTCCCTCAGCCAAGTGCTGCTCTTTGCCATGTCCTGTGTGCTGTGTCCTGTGGGTGGAGCACATAAAATATGCACGATACTGCACTTTGATATATGTATGCGCCGCCATGTTGTCGCATTTATTTACCCACCACTTCACATTCCACCTCCCCCCGCACAACACTATCTGACACTCCTTTCCATTTCCCTCGACAAAAGAAAAAAGTGCATATTTTCAATATGATGCCGTGTCAATAACAGTTATATTGCCCGCCCATGCCCAAGTACATGCACATGAGCAGCGTTCCTGATGGATTGTGGGCGGGCGTGGAGGGGTGTGGCATGTGGGGTGAGGAGTACGCTGCGGTAAACACATATGCAGTTGTTTCGTTTTGGGAAGTGTCACAATGCGATGCCATTTTGTAGCTGAGCTTTAGAAATATTATACAACATATTTATTAAGACTGAGTTGACATTTAGTTAACATTTTGACAGCATGTTAACATTTTCCTCAGTTTGCTGTTAATGAAAGTTATAGAAGAGATTTGAAAAGGTAAGCTGCCATTGGAAGCTAGAAGCCAATACAGTTGCATCTAATATTAATGCGAGGAAAGCCTTGTGCAGAGCTGCCAAATGTTGCTTATATGTGTAGTGTGGCAACGCTGCAGTTAATCAATTGGGCTAGAGAAGAAAGAAAGACGTAGATAGAATAATTAAGAACGTAAGGAGAGCAATAATAGAAAAGCAAGTAGCGGAAAAAGTGGAAAAGTAAAAAGGAGAAAAAGGAAACACAAGAAAATATATTAATTATTATTATTATATATTAATGATTTATTATTATTATAATATATATAATATAAATTAATTATTCAGAAAAGATAAACTATTTAAAAAATAATAATAATAGTAACAATAAATAAAATGTGATATAAAATGTTGATTTAAAAAATAAAACACAAAATAAATAGAATATTAAAAAAAAGAAAAGACTTTAAAATTAGAAACTAAATTCACAAAAATAAATAAATAATCATTTAGAAAAAATAAATATCTGCAACAAAAGGTATTATAAAAAAATTAATAAATTTCGTATTAAATAAAAAACATTTAAATACATTTTTAAGCTGACAATTTTTAAAATATTAATTTAGTAAAATAAACTTGTAAACTTGCTGTAAAATTTAAAATTCAAAAGAAATTCAAGCGAAAATCAACAAAATAATAAATCAATAAAAATAAAAAATACTTAAATTCTTAAAACAAAAAATATTTTAAAATAATATAATTAATATTCAAAATTACATTTTCATAAATTGTTACAACAAAACGTATTAAAAACAAACAAGTAATATAAATTTAATAAAATTCAAAAATGAAATATAAATAAAAAATACAAAATAAAATACAATAATAAAAAATTGCAATGAAAATTAAAATTAATAAATATAAACAAGAAAATGAAAAGAAACTCTTCGTGCAGTAAAAGAAAACTAATAATGAGCAGCACAGACGAAATCAAATAGAGAACTAAAGGTAGACAGACAAAAATTACTTACTAATGCCACTGTTATCATAGATTAGATACTTTGATAAGCGTGGCACTTTCGCAGTTCCTCTAGCGAGTTCCATTAATCACTACGGGCAGACGACATCAAAGGCAGAGCATACGAAGGGAAGCAGAAGCTAACAAGCAGTAACTAGAAGAGCATAGAGAAAGGCGACAGAGAAAGAGACTGAGAGAGAGAGAGAGAGTGTGGGAGAGAGGAAAATTGCAGGCAGCGCCCAAGCCAGCTGCTGGTTTCCTTGAGAACTTCCTTCTACTTCCGGTTTGAGGGCAGGCAAACGAGACGCTTTCTCGCTTTCTCGCTTTCTCGCTTTCTTGGTTGCACGCCACAAAGTGAAAAACGCTACAAGCGCCAAATATTTCATGGCAACTGCACACACCGTCTCCATGTATGTGTGTGTGTGTGTGTGTGTGGGTGTGTGTGCCATGTTTGTTTATTTACACTGCCTAAACAGAAAGACTTTTTTGGGTGGCAGCCAAAGGAAAAGCAAAACACAAATACGCATATCATATTTTTTTGCGCCAGCAGCAAAAACTCACAGAAAGCGTGATAAAGCAATAGAGAGTGGAGTGTGCGTGTGTGCGTGTGTGTGTGTGTGTGTGTCAAAGCGACTTTTGACTTTGCGTGCAACTGTGCATATGAGCGTGATTTCTGCATTTGAGCATTTGCCGACCCGTTGCCGAGCAATGAAAGTTGGCCCCCAAAAACGCAGGGACAGGCAACTGTCCAGTTGGCCACGCTGTTGGCACACTCTGCTCCTTGAGCTACACATGTCCAGACTCTCATTCTCTGCCACTTCCACTCTCCCACTCTCCCACTCTCTCTCTCTCTCTCCCACTCTCTCTCCCTGTTTCGCTTGCTCTCTGCCTCTGCTGTACTGTTTGGTGTTAAGCCTGCTGAAATTTCAAGCACTTTTGACACTTTTACAAACATTCGCACAGCAACGCACAGAGAGAGAGAGTAAGAGAGAGAGTGCGTGTGAGTGTGAGTGAGAGACATATGGTAGATGTAACCAATACCACCCAAGCGGACACTGTCCCACGTGCATGACAGCCCCTTGACAACCCCCTGGGCCCAGGGGCCAAAGCGTTTGGCATAGTCTTACACAAAGATTTACGTACAACATGTTGACATAAAGTGCGCAAAAGTGGAATTGCATTTCGTATGAAACTTGAGTATGCTCTTTTGTTAACACGATGATGATGAGACTTTGCAACAAACAGACAAACACACGCACACACACGTACACACTCACACACACACATAGGCACATACCTAGTAACACCTTTACAATATTTTGCTTCAGCCTTTGTGCTGCTTTCACTCTTTGGGCATTTTTAACAAGGCATAATGTGGCACACACACTGATAAACTCATACATACACTCACACACACACACACATACACGCACAGCTGCAATTCACACTTTAAGTGTTTGCGGCTTAAAATTGCTGACATTGTTGCATGTTCTGCTAGTTGGCCAGCGTCAAAGTTTGAATGCCAAGAAAGCAAAACTTAAAACACAAAAAGCCAAAAAAGCAAATAAAACTAAGTAAATAAATAAAATATTATAGTAGCTGAATTTAACAAAATAGTTATTGGCAAACAAATATGTTATAACTTAAATATTTATGTTCATTTGGGGGATTTACTTAACAAACATTTGCTTAACTGCCAATGAGCTAACTTAAATAATAAAGTTTATCATTGTAAATAGTTAATAATAAATTAATAATAAATGCACAGCAAATACTGCTAATTAATAAACTTTACATATTATTTTTAATTTAGTTTAAAATACAATAAGAAATTTACAATTAATTTCGCATATATTCAAAATATTAACTCAATATTTAAGCTAATTTTCAAGTAGTTCAAATAGTTGAATCTGAAAAACTTAACAAGTTAATAAAAGTATATTTATTGCTTATAAACAAAAAAATACTATAAATATTTCGACAGAAATTACTTCTGCTCTAATATAGTGCTTTGTTAATATTATTAGATATATATACAATATATTACTATCTCAGATTATTGTTTCTATCGTTAAATAAGAATATTATACCTAATTTTGCATATATTCAAAATATTAACTCAATATCTAAGCTATTTTCTAAGTAACTTAGCAACTAAATAAAAGTATTTTTATTATATAAAATTATTATAATATAATTTAAAAAGGAATTACTTCTGCTCTTAGATATTGCTTTGTTTTTATTATTATTACGATACAATTTACAATATTTTATTATCTCAGCTTATTGTTCCTATAGTAATTTATATTTTCATTAATTATATTAATTAGCTCAACATTTTGAAGTAGTTAAAATGGTTTTTAATAAATATGAAATTCTTAACAACTATCAAGTATTTTTATTACTTATAAACATAAAATTATTATAAATATACAAAAAATACTTCTTAGCTCTTCTACAGATATTTATTATTACATTTCAAATAAAAAATAATTTTATAATGAATTTTGCATGTATTCAAAATATTAAACTTATTTTCAAGTAGTTTAAATATTTGCTTATTAATTTGAAAAGCTTAACAACTAAATAAAAGAAGTTTGTTTACTTAAAAGAACTTAAAATTATAATAAATATTTAAAGCAAGGAAATACTTCTGCTCTTAGTTATTACTTTGTTATTATTATTAGATATATATAAAATATATATTATTATATCAACTTATTGTTTCTATAGAAATTTATATATTTATTTCAAATAAAATAAGAAATCCATTTATTATTTTTCATATATTCAAAATATTAACTCAACATTTAAGCTAATCAAGTCGTTTAAATAGTTACTAATACTTCTACTCTTAGACAATGCTTTGTTATTATTATTAGACAATCAGCTTATTGTTTCAATCATAATTTATATTTTCGTTTTCATATCCGTTTCCGCTGAAGCTTGAGCTTCCTTTAACAGAGAATTAATTTGCTTTAGTTGGCTCACATTAAGCGCAGTTCGCTGATTTTAAGCAATTTTTTTGTTAAACATTTTGATGAAACTACAAAATACTTGCAGTTTAAATGGGAAAGCGTTGTAAAATGTTGCTGCAAGCAAGTTAGTAGCTGCCTGTTGCCACTTGTATGTGCATTAGCCCAGACACCTTCTACACTTTATTTTATATATATATATATTTCTTTTTTTTTTGTATTTCTGTCTAGCATAGTTAGGTAATTATGCCAGGTGGGTTGCTGCAAACCGTACTTAGCTAAAGCTCCAGCATTTTTCAGCACTTAAGTGGCCTTTAACACCCGCTGTTGCCATTGTTGTTGCCTGTGGCAGCTGCATTGTTGTTGTTGTTGCTGTTGTTGCTGTTGTGTTTGTTTTTTGCGACCATTAAGAAAAATCTAAAGCAAAATATAAACGTTACGTGACCATAAATAAAATTGACAAATGTCGACTGAAATTTTTCAACAGATTTTCATGTCTTTTCATTATTTTTGTATTTTTTTTATATTTTTTATTTTTGAGGGCCATAACCGAGCGCATTTTCAGTTTGCGTAAATTGAGTTTGCGGATTTAGAGCTGAGCAAAAAATTTGTTATGCAAAACTGTGCGTGATAGATATCAAAAAATGTGTGCATATATCTATATATATATATCTATATATATTTAATATTCAGTTATGATGATATCTAGAGTTAGCCCAAAGCAAAGCTGTTAACTCAATTAGAAGCAAGGCACACACACACACGTACGCACGTACACACAGTGACAATATGCAAATCACGCTTAAAAGATTTTAAGTAAAAGATTTACCATAATGATTGCATAATCATAATCACAACATGCTTCTGGCACTCAGTCGCTAAACGCTGAACGAGTTGCCCGACGGACACGAATATTTTGATTTCATTGAGCACTTGATTGGCATAAGTAAGCGTTGCCAAATTGCCAAATTGGCATTGTCGATGATCGGCCCCGGGAGTCGTCAATATGAGTATCCGCCAATCTCTTTCTGCTCCCTCTCTCTACTCTTTCTCTCTCTCTACTCTCCCTCTTTCTCGCTCTTTCTGTTTAAAAGCATACATAACATTTAATTTGATTGCTGCATACGTTCAGGCGCTCAAATGGCCATGAAAACATATTGAGCAGCGCCCCATAAAAGGCAGTTTTATTAACTTCAATACAAATAGCAGAGCAAAGCGCGGGGGGGGGGGGACAGCGGAGGGGCAACGAGACAGCGGAGAGAACTGGAGAGCATTCAATGGCTGCAGCAACAACAACAACAACAACAATAGCCAAACAACAGAGCAACAACAAAGTGGCCTATAAGCACATACACAAACAGAAACAATTCGAGGCGTACAGACGGAAGAGAGGCGGCTCAAATTACCAGCCACCCGACACAGTTGTCAATAGCGAGCTCTCAGCTGTACGGCAGTAGTTGAAATTTGAAATTTAATTAAAATTCATTAAAGAACTTTTGGCAAAATAAAAGCTACAATGCTTCTGTGAATTTAAGAAAATATATCATTTATATGTACTCTTTAATATTATATATAATAATATTATAATAATATAATATTATATATAATAATTCAACAGAAGCAAGAATTATTTGTTGACATGAGAATGCACTGAGTAAAAGTTGGACATAAAAATTAAATAAATTAAGTAAAATGATGTAAGAATAAAAAATTTAAAAAATTTATAAAATAAACTAAAATAAAATAAACAAATTTACCTAAATTAATAAATCTATAAGAATTGAATACTGAAAATAAACATAAACGTTTATAAAATAATTCCTTAAATAATGAACCCAAGTAAATAAATAAATAATATATTAGTTTTAGAAAAAAATATGATTTAAATATTTAATTTTGTATTTTTATTTAATATTTACTCAATTAATCAATTTAATTATATACATTAACTACTAGTAATATTTAATTGAATTTAATACAATATAAATGAAATACTTAAATACGATTCAAATATTTATTTATTTCCTGTCTTTTAATTTAGTTTTTAGATGAAATTGTAGGTTAACACATAAAGTTATATATATTTGTTCAGTTTTTTTAAGAAATTTATTATTATTATTTTTAATTTATATAAACACATTTTTACCAATAATTTGCTATTGAGCATTAATATTCTTATTAAAAATTACTTATTTATTATTTAGTTAATATATTTATTTACTTATTTATTTATTAATTCATTTATTTATTTATTTTTGCAAGAAATCAATTGATTGCCAGCATTTTTGTCGGTTTCATACTTGCAAATATGTATGTATGAAATATACTTATATGTATACGTGTATGTGTGTGTATGTGTGTGTGTGTATGTGTGTGTGTGTGTGCACAAATACTATATATACTTGAAGGTACATATAAGCACATACAATTCAATTTCCTCAAATGTTGTATTTATTATTTCCTCATTGCACTGCCGACAACGACGCTGTCGACGTCCCGGTTGGAGTTTAGTCCGTAAATCGCAACAGTTAAACATACACACACACGTATACACACACACACACACACACACACGCACACACAGACATTCAGTTAAACATAAATACAGATAGTAATACAGGAATACAGACAAAGGCACAACACACACACACACACAGACAGTAACAGAATTGTGTATGAAATTTGACAATATTGTTGGCACAGCCACACAAATACACACACACACACACACACATACACACAGAGAGAGAGAGACGGACAAAAAGACAACGTTGCCCTGGCTTGCAGGCAGGTAATCTGTCTGTCTGTCTGTCTGTCTGTCTGTCTGTCTGTCTGACTGCATGGCTGGCTGGCAAAGCGAAGCAGGAAGAGGGAAGCAGTTGAGCGTTGGCTGGTGAGGAAGGAGTGGGGGGCAGTGCTGCTGCTCGTATCCTGTGCACAGTGCAGCGCTTCATGCTTTAAACAATGCGATAAAATGGTATTAGTCACGTTAAATTGAATTTATTTAAGCGCGCTTTTAGGCGCATACCCAGGCAGGCAAGTCTCAGCGTAAGCTCTTGCCGCCTACCCAGCGAACATGCCACCGTGCCACGGTGCCCCATGCCCCTTTGCAGCCGCTTTATGGCACACGGTGTAGTATGTGAGTTAAGCCTCATTGTCAGCATATCCTTTGAGTGTTTTATGTTAGCGACAGAGCCGAGCACAACAGGAACCAGAGTCTGACGATTACCTGCCGCAAACTGTGGCAGCTTCAATTGCTTTGGCTACTCTACCTGCCTCTGTCTCACTGACTGTCTATTAAATACGAGAATTATGCAAATTATGCGGGCGTTATTAGATTTATTTGTGGCATTATTTGGCCGTCAAGTAGGTGTATATGTATGTGTCTCTGTGTGCGTGTGTGTGTGTGTGTTTGTATGTATAAATTGAAGGTGGCAGCTTATGTATGCATGTGGGCGTGGCACAACAATTGCTCGTTTTAAGTAACTCGCAGGCAACTCACGCGCCAAGCATGATTTACACGCTTTACCTTCGCGACACTCTTATGAGACAGTGAATTATGGCTACAGTGACATTTGCCGGGAAACTCAAAGTCACAGCGATAACAACGGACTGATAAAGCGAAAGAGAAAGAGCGAGAGAGAGAGAGTGAGAGTGAAGAAAGAGAGAGAGAGAGTGAAGAAAGATAAATACGATAAGAAGTGGGAAGGAAGGAAGAAGGTTGAGGCTGAGAGATTGTAAAGCAGAATTTGAGGTAATTGAAATCAATTTGTCTTGATTTTAGCTATAAACTTTGTAAGCTAACACTACCTAGGTTTACTGTATAGAGTGAGTGTGCTATCAGCTTTATTATATTATATAAAAATCAATATATATATATATACTATTCTGAAACTATTCTCTTCCTAATTGAGTAAAACTCACAATTTACAACAATTTGTTAAGTTTAACATAATATTTATAATTATTATAAAAAGAAGCGATCGCATTATATATTTATATATAATTAATTTTATTATATTATTTTCATTTTTATAACATATATTTTTTATTATTAAGAAATGAATATGTATTTTAAATAATAACATAATTAATTGTTATTATGGAAATAATATATATTTATTATATTGAATGTATATAACAATTAATTATTACAATTAATAATTTAGTGAAAATGTTAATATTTATTATTATAATAATTATTTAGTACTCACAAAGTGAATCAAATTATATTTCTAACTTGTTATTAGACCCTGTACTTAGCTGTAAGAACTTAGTACTTGTCTGTAAGAACTCCCAGATTTCAGAGATTAATAAAGCAAAACTTAATCAAGTCTATAGGCAGCTTACTAAATAGATTAAAATAGCCAATAGTTTAAGTTTATTTAGAAAACAAATTGATTACTAGAACAACTTTATATTAAATAAATAAATTTTAAATGAATAAAATTAATAAAATAGCAAACAAAAATAAAATGCAATGAATAAATATATAAATAAAACAATAAAACAAAATAAAGAAAATAAAATAAAATAAATATAAAAAAACAAATGAAGAAAATTAAGAAAATATATAAAATAAAAAAATATATTAAACAAATAAAATAAATAAAATAAGTAAAAAAAATGAACAAAAATTAAATGTAAAAAATAAATAAAATAGAAAAAAATAGCACAAATAAAATATATAAAACAAATCAAATAATCAAAATATATTTATAAAATATAAACAAAAAAGTAACAAATAATAAAATAAAATAAATCAAATTAAATAAATACAATTTACACTGCAATTATCAATCCATTCGAATAATGAACTCAGTTGTTATTTAAGCAACAATTTTAAGCAGCTTAAGTGCAGGGTCTCTGCGAGTTGTGTTCGCTCGACTGCAGTGTTTTGCACTAGTTTAAAATGCAAATATTTCCTAACACTCTGGCTCTAGCAACTTTATCATAATCAACTTGTTTGAACGATAGCAAAATACTCTTTCTTTCTATCAGCTCTGAACTAATTTGTCTTAATCACAAGCGATTTGCATTTGCTTCAATGGAGCTTCTCAAACTGCACTTTATGGCAAGTGCAATTTATGCAATTTGCCTTAAAAGTGGCCTGCGGCTGGTTTTCGGAGCATAGAGACTGATCCGGAGTATGTGATATGCAGACCTTATGCTAATCCAGACACTCGGAAAACTGCAGAATTGCAACTGGAAAAGTGGAAAAACAGAAGCGGATTAAGCCATTTGGGTTTTTGCAATTGTTTTGCTGCTGTGCAAGTGTTGGAGCTGAAATTGTTGCTGCTGCAGCTGCATAAATATTTAAAATTTAATTGAAATTGCATTTGCCAGCCGTGGGACCAGACACAACTACGAGGCAAAGAGCGTTGGGCAGCGGGTAGCGGGCAGGCAACGTGCAACGAGGTCACGGTAAGATCAAAAGACAAGCGTTTGGCAGTTGTGGAAATCAACGCCTGAAAGCATGCAACACGCACAGGCAGACACACACACTCGCACACACACACACACACACGCACACACAGAGTCACACTCACACACATTTGCAGGGTAAAAGCACAAAAGCGTGGGCAGCGTTGACAAGCGCCAAAGTTGTCCCCCAGCGCCAGCGCCAGCGCCAACGCCAGAGTCAGAGTCCGAGTTGTGAGTAGAGCAGCAGAGTGTGTGTGAGAGAGAAGAGAGAGAGAGAGAGATAGAGAGTGAGAGAGAGGGGAACGTCAGAGTCAGAGGTGGAGGTGCAGGCCATGTGGTAGTCTCTATCTCTGCGTGCTTGTTTACTGTTGTCCGGGCTTTGGCAAGCGACACACACACACACACACACACACACACACACACATACACACACATACACACACATTGTAGGGTTGGTTACGCCCACATGCGCTTCCTTTTTGCATAAGCAACGCACGCCTGCACTTTGGGCACACAGTGCGTATGCGTTATATGGCTTGTTATTTATCTTTAGCTCATTGCTCTCGGGCTACTATAGCTGGCAATGGCACTGGCATGCCAATAAACTGCCTTACACACACACAGAGAGAGAGAGAGAGTGAGCGTGAGCGTACCTCACACTGCTCCCAACGCCCCCGATAGGCGTGGCCGGCACTCAAGGGCGTTTAATTGAATGTACGTGCGCCCGGAATCGCAGCCGTAGACACATTAACAGTGCAACGCCGTCTGCACCATATGTGGCACCTTGACATCGATTTCAATGCAACATTGAAGCTTGCCACAATTGCAAGTTGCACTTACTGTGCTGCATTTACCAACTGCATCAGTTGGCATCTTGCACCTTGCAGCAGCATAAATCAATGCAAATTACGCAGCTCTGAACTCTGACAACGCTTAAAACTTAACACACACAGGTGAGACCAGCTGACTTCTGTGACTTCTGCTCATACACATGTGCAGTGTGTACGTATGTGTGTGCGTCTCTCTCTCTCTCTGTCTGTCTGTCTGTCTGTCTCTTTCGCTATGACAATAGTCGTATTTCAACCTTGCTTTACCGCAATTTTTTACATTTTTCATGCACGCATTTTAATCACTCACTCAAAGAATGCTTACAATGATAATCTTTGGTCGTTTTGCTATCACATTTCTGATGTCAGGTTGCCATTTTTTAAACACACACTCACACACACACACACGAAGCTATGCAAATGCAGCAGATTGCATATGTATATACATATATATTCCCCCTGTCTCAATGTCTTCCTCTCTCTCTCTCCCTCTCTCTCTCTCTTGTTCGCTCCTATACATATATCTATCTCTCATGCTCTTTGTCTATCTCACTCTTACTTTACGATATATGCAATTCCCATGCATGTTCAACATGATTAATTTCTGTAATAACTCGATTGGAATCACGCGCCAGCAGCAACTTTTCCATCACGCATTACATGCACAGTGGCAATACAAGGCGAGGGTTGCCATTGAAGTATGCCAGCAATTCATTAATTATTATATATTTAACAATGTTACTATTTGTTATTATGAGCAATATTATTAGTGTTTGTTTAATTGTTAAATTTAAGCTCTTTCTTCTTAAAATTTTTGCAATTTAAATTGATTACATTGCTTCTGCAGCTAATATTAATATACATATTTCATTATTCTTTAAAAATATTAAGTAACTCTTTATTTAGTTTATTACAGCAATATTAATTCAAACTCATTTATAATATATATCATTTCTTAGGGCTACAGGAAGAAACGAATATAGAATACATAACTTAGGAGAGACAAAAATTGTATGGTGTAAATATCACACTTAAAGTTTATGAATTCTTGAAATTTAAATATTAAATAATTATTTTTTTAAAAGTGATAAAACTACATATGAGTATAGTAGTAAACTTTATTAAATAATTTAAATGTCCATATAATAAACTGAATATTACAATTATTCAAATGTTTATAAAAGAAACTTCTACCGAATAAATAATAATTATACAAATAATAATACAAATAAAAATATAAATAATAATACTAATAATAATACAAATAATAAGGCCAATAACAATACAATTAAATATATAAATAATTATATAAATATTAAATTAAATAATAATAAAAAAATAATTCATGTAATAATAAAAATAATAAGACAAACAATTCTACAAATAATGCAAATAATAATACAAATGATAGAAAATATAAAACACATATAATAAAAAAATATATTAATACAATTAAATATATAAATATTAAATAAAAAAATAATACAAAAAATAGTTCAAGTAATAATATAAATAATAAGACAAATAATTATACATATAATGCAAATAATAATACAAATGATAGAAAAAATAACACAAGTAATAATACATTTAATAAGACAAATAATTCAAATAATAATACAAAAAATAATACAAATAATAATACAAATATTAATACAAATATTAATACAAATATTAATTCAAATAATAACACAAATATTAATATAAACAATAATATAAATAACAATTCAGATGAATCAATCAAAATCACACGCGATCTTCTAATATTCCTCGCTCGTTTGCCCAAAACATTTGTTACTTATGCCAACAACTTCAAGTGCAGCCCTCGCTGTTCATGTGCGTGTGTCTGTCAATGTATTTTTAGCTATATCTGCAGTCTGTCCCTGGTGCTGGGGCACGTTCCTTTTCCTGTGCAGCCGCGTACGTGAGTGTGGATTGTATATGCATGTGTGTGTGTGAGAGAGTCTGTGTGTGTGTGTGTGTGTGTGCGAGTGTGTGTGTGTGTGTGTGCTGCCATCGCCTCTGTGGCGGCATTTAGCATTTGACTGCAGTCAACCAGGCGAACGACACAAATGCTCCGACGGGCACAGACGCAAAGCCCGTGTGCTAGTTAAATAATTTTGCATGCAACTGGAAAGTGCTGGTCCCTTGCAACATGCCGCCAACTTCCCTAACCCCTCCCCCTCCCTACTCATCCCTTACCCTACTACTGCCGTCTGCTGCCTGCCATATACAACATTCTACTTCGTTTTTTTTTGCACACAGTTCAATAAGTTTTAATGCACTTAATTAATTCCCGCTGCGTCTCTACAAGAGCAGGAGGAGGAGGTGGAGGAGAGCATTTGCCATTTGAAATTCGATTTTGAAAATATGTTTGTTTTATTTTCTTTTTAATTTTATTTGAAATTGTCAATAACATTAGATGTGACTTGAGGCCTTCAAACGACTAGTTTATCTCTGTGTATTTGTCTCTCTGTGTGTGTGTGTGTGTGTGTGTGTGTGTGTGTGTGTTGCGTGTGTTTACCTAATTTAAGTTATTCTAATTCAATTAGTTTGTCTTCTAATTAATCGAGTTCACTGTGGTCTCTGTTACAGCAGCTGCGCCCAATCACAAGTCAATTGGAAAATGCAATTTCATTGGGTAAATATCGAATTTGTTCCCCCAGAACTTTATCAACTCGTTAGGCAAATAGCTGAAGAACTAAAGCACTCGACTCAATGATGTAATGCTGTAAGTGCAAGTGCACTTATAACATAACTTGTAGTATACTATATACAATTGTTAATCTAATATTAGTTTGGGGAAAGTGAAATCGTTTTTAGAATACCCTATTAAGTCAAATATATTTGGGTTTGTTTAATAACTTGTTTTCATTATGTGAATAGTTTTGAAGTTCTACTCTTAAGGCTGTTTGGATGCTTTCTCGTAAAAAATAGTTCCAGATTATACGGTTTATGCATTGAATCAACCCATCCAAACATGTGGTCTAGTGTTGTCCAGATGGAGCCAAATACTATTTCTAGAGGAAAATTCTGTTCACTTCTGATCAATTGCAATGTTTAAAGCAGCTACTGGTAGTTGACTCCTCTCCAGTCCCACCAAAGGCACAGCATTGCCTTCCTGGCTGATAGTCCTGGTTTGGCTACCATTTGGACCTTTCATCTGTCTGTATAAAAGCGTAGACACTTCTAACTTAACAGTTGCTTGAATAATACCATAAAGAAGCAATGCTGAAAGTTTCAGCAAAATCGAACTATAATTAAGAAAGTTAATCAGATTAGAAATTTCACATTGAATTGCTTCCGCTTTGTTCTCTGCGGCCAGCGCATTTGTGCGAGCGAGACGGCGAATGACCGCGATATATGCATATGTAAATGAGTATTTGTACATATGCATATATAAATGAAGTAACGTAGCACTCAGCTTTTGATCGAGTATCTTTACATATGCATATATAAATGAAGTAGCGTAGCACTCAGCCTTTGATCAAGTATCTGTACTTATGCATATGTAAATGAAGTAACGTAGCACTCAGCTTTTGATCGAGTATCTGTACATATGCAAAAGCTTGCTGCAATCAAAGAATTTACTTGCAGTAAGAGTGTAACAAAAAAGTATTTTTTAAACAACTGTTAGATAATAATATATATTATAATCAAACTACTTTATTTGAGAGACTGCACAGGGTATTATAGGCACCCGTTTTGATGCTACTTTGTAGTCAATGTTGAGCTCTTAGACGACGCGTCGTCTAGTGCTTCAGTTCCCCACGTTCTTATCAGAATTTAGCTTGCACTTGTTTGGCCTTATAAGGGAAGTCTTATCAGCTGTGCCAGTCGAGTTCCCCCGTAGGCTAACTGTGCAGTTCTTTAGAAACTATGACATCATAATACAAACAAAGCTCTATACCCTGCTTTGAGCTGATAAAGCAGATCATTAAAGTCAAGTAATTAATTAAAGTTTATATGTTTGTATAATTTTAAGATTAATTGCATTATGGTTTCGCCATAATCAGTGATAAGCTGTCGTACAATCGATTGATTAGCCGCAGCTTGAGCACATACAATGTTGCTGCAATTACATGTATTATGACTTCATTCCGTTTGCATTGCTACAGGGTAACTGCTGTCTGTGCCTGCCCGCTTATGCTTATAGCAATATAAATGTTCTTCTTTTCACCTTGATTCATTTGAATTAATGTTAAAGGAATAACAAACAGATTGTACACTGTGCGAAATGGGCAAGAAAATTGCTTAAAAATGATTGTGTGAAAAGTTAAAATTTAACTTTATATATAAATTTTATTTCTTTTTTAATTAAATTTATATAAATTAGTGCAGTTAGCTTAAGTAATTATTGTTAATATTTCCAAAGCAAATTGGTTTTTGGGCAGTGTAATTCTTTGCTATTTTTCTATTCCCCTCTCTCTCTTTCTCACTCTATTTCTCTCTTATATACAACAAGAGCTGTGTTCACGACTTGTCCAACTGTCAGCCGCTCAATTGTGCTGTAATAAATAAATTATTATTACTTAAATAATTAAATGCCGTACAAACTTTAACAAATTCTCGATTTATTTATATATTTATGTATTAATAACATATTTGTGGAATAAGCATAGATATGAAACTACCACCAATTTCCATTTGTAATTGTGTTTTAGCCATTTTGCGAATTTGCCTTTACACCAACGTTAACCGTAGACATTATCAGGGTTTCTTTCTGTAATATATTCTGTAAGTAGAAGAAGCATATGCTTTACATTGATAGCAAGCTGTTAAAATTTTCACCTACACACTATTTGTAAACACTCTTAATTTGCCAATATTAGTGCTCAATGAAGTTGTATAAATTGTGGCAAAGCTGCAACTTATCAGCAAAAGCAGACAAATGAAGAATCTCATCGTTTGAATGTTGTTTTGCGACTGTCGATCGCTGTAAAGTGTTATGTTGTATAAATACTTGTAATCACCTCGTATTCGACTTGCGTTAGACCCGTGTTTGTATGCGTTGTGCATTCGCTTAATAATATTTATATTCCGAAAAGTGTGTGTGAAGTTATTAGAAAGTCACGCTGTGGTTAAATTAGGATTAACCACAATAGAGCTTGTATAAAATTAACACGTGGATACTTTTTCACCTTTCAGCTGTTGCCTTGTTATTATTACGACATAACATTAGTCGTGTAAGTAGTATAGGAAAATACGTCATGCCCTTTTCCCATAGCACACATTTCCCATTAATTATCAATCAAGTTAAACCAGTTTACAGTTCATCGATCGCAATACTTGCAATTATATTGACTAGGTCATGTAAAATTTAAATTTAAATATTGTCTGAGTCAATTGTTTTATAAATAACCATTTATTGAGTTGAGAATGCCATGAAAAATGTCTAAGAATATATTATAATTATATAAACTTTTACAATAGTTAAGATTTCAAGTTGTTAACGCATAGAACATAAAGCTGAAAAATGTTTGAATATTTGAAGTAAGTTTGGCAATAGAATTGTTTGCTTGGTTCCAATAAGCTAATTTTAAATTATTAGAATATTAACAAATATATATTTAAAAATTAAATAATGCTTTCTTTAGTAAGGTAAAATACTTATCTAACAAACTGCATTAATATTTTTGTGATATCTACTTAAATGTAGCAGTTTAGCCGCTGTGAATATATTATAAAAAAAAATTAAAATAATAAAATAAAATAAAATACTGTTGAGAAAATAATAATGCAAGTTAAAAATTTGTACAGCATAAACTAATTTTTATTCATTTAATTACATTTAATTGTAATTTGCTTGACAAAATAATAAAAAAAAAATGTTTTTTATATACATTTTTACAATATTCTATGCTGGTTATGGTTTGTTTTTTATTAATAAAAAATATTGCCATTAATATTAATATATTTAAATATTTATACAACAATCAGTTGCTTGATAACCGTTACCTTTTCTCATGCTTCTTTCCTCATTCGCATTCTGCATAGATTAAAGACATGAGACAGCACACTTTCTCTAACATCGCAGTTCCAATAATAACAATTACAAGTAGTTTACTTTGTATATTAATATGAATTTTATTTATTATAACTAATGTGTAACTAAAATAAGTTTTTTCATTAGGAATTACATTTATTTATTCATTTTAATTTTGATAAATTATTTTTATTCATTTATAAATATTTTCTAAAGTAATAAATATGCTTATTTTTATAAAAACGCTGTTTATTTTAATATATTCATTTAATAATAACAGTGAATATGTAATTAAGAAATTATTATGGTTAATTGTAATCTATTAATATTTATTTAAAGCAAAAAGTTTCCAACTTCAGTAAAGCACTTTACTTTTCCTAATCGTTCGACGGCCCCAACAGTTCTATCCATCAATTTAAATTTAAAATAAATATTTACAACTAACAAAAATACATTTAATTATAAATATTGTTATTGTATTGTATTGCCTTACCTTTTTTTGGGGCAAACACTGTGATCAATCGATTCATATTAACGCCCAAAGAGGCTCTATCCGTAGCATAGTTTGTCGCTCGACTCTCTGCAACTTTATTACAATCCTGCCACAAATCTTTCTCGTACTGAAAGACACACTTTGCAAAGTATTGCTGCTTCAAGTCCTAAAAGCGATTTCCTATGTCTCTATAGGCATTCATTTTGTTATTGCAGCTGATATCGCTCAAATTTAAATTGCTTTTCGTGATACCGACGTATTGCGGCTGTACAGGCATCGTTATTGTGATTATAATTGGGCTCAGTTGCCGGGCTATTCTGCAGCAGAAGCATACCGAGGCTTACAACAACGAGTTGTGCATTCATCGTTGAGCTGTTGATTCTAGACTGTCAATCAAATTGAATCAGACAAACCAAACCAAAGATTAATTTAAAAGTGCATTCTGTTATCTGTTACAAAGTGTATTATATACTTCCACATATGATATATTTATAATATTCGATTGCAAAATAACAGAACATGCAAAAACATGCAAAAAACACAACGTATTCAAATCTTTTACTACCATTAAAACGAGTTTATATCATTAAAACAATTGATTTAATTTTATTGAGAAATACAAGTTTGAAAAGACTTTTTGACAATGCTAAACACATTCAAAATCGTTTAACTTATGCGACATACTGTTATATATTTCTTAAGATAATATGTGTTTAAATGTATACTAATTGTATCTCAGTTGTTTGGAGTCTTATTTCTAAATATATGATAATTTCGTCGATAAACACCCGTCGATACTCGATCTTCGATCGCAACTGTCCGTTTGGTAGCGTTTTTTTCCTCAATTTTCGATTTATTTGATTCCTTTAAGCCCATCATTTCATCCCGTATCATTGCTGTCGCGTCACGCTCCGCAGCTTTGTCACAAACACTGCAATTGTTTTCAACAATATTCAGGCAACACTTTTGATAGAGTTCATCTTTAAGCACATAATATCGTCGCACTAACGCCTGGCAGCGCTCCTTATGCTCAGCATCAATTTGATCACAGTTTTGACTGGCTTCACCGCAACTGATCAAGCAAATTACACAGATTGCGAGACTGAGATACATTATTGTATTCATCGTAGCAGCTGTCACTGGGCGACTGCTGCGAAGTCTCAATGTGATACAAGCTGAGGTTTTATCAGCTGCATAAAGCTTTAAGCTGCCTCTATCATTCTCATTCTCTCTCTCTCTCTTTCTCTCTTACTTAATCTCGGAATTTTATTACAATTGTTCGACTTAAAATACATGCAAATTCATTGGAATTTCTTTGCAAATTCCCGATTAATGATAATTATTTTTAGGCCGAGTAATTAACGGTAGAAGAGGCTGATAAGTTTGTGAGAATGTTTGTAACAGACAGAAGAATCCTACAAAGTATTCACATTCTTGATCAGCATCAAGAGACGAGTCGATTGGTGAGATATATAAGAGATGTTAGCAATACATTACAATACATAACATGTTTGACCTTGTTTATTTCTACGAAGGACAGGGTATCTTATAAACTTGAGCCTCGTTTTACATTTCTTGATTGTTTGACTTTCAATGCGAAGATACGAGTGCATTGCATGAGGTCATTAAGTAAACAAGTGCATTAAGTAAACAAGTGGAATTTATTAAATGACGCTATTAGCACTAGGTAACTGGTTATTTGTAAATTTGTTTAGGTCAGTAACGTCCGTAAAGCCATGACTGGAATTGTTTGCATTATACCGCAGCCTAATGATCTCAATTATTTTAACACCTCTGTACCTGTGGTAATACCTAGGCAATACCTAAAAGCTGACCATGTAGGTTGTGGCAATTGATCTGATAGGCTGAAATGTAGCTTTAGTATTGATTAATAGTTGTTTAGCATTAGCTTACTTAGTTTATTTTATTACAGATTGAACTTTAAGCTTTGGTTTAAGAAATCTGAAATCGGAAATTTTATTATTAGACTCTGAACTAAAAGTTCACAGTCTATTAGGTTTGACGAAAGCGAAATGTGCGTAACAGGCAGAAGGAGGCGTGGCAGACCCTATAAAGTATATATATTCTTGATCAGCGTCAACAGCCGAGACGATATAGCCATGTCCGTCTGTCCGTCTGTCCGACTGTCCGTCTGTCCGTCTGTCCGTCTGTATGAACACCTAGATCTCAGAGACTATAAGAGCTAGAGTAACCAAATTTGGTGACAACACGTGTATTGTTTGCAGGCAGATCAAGTTTGTTTTAGATTTTTGCCACGCCCCCTTCCGCCCCCGCAAATCGAAAAAAACGTATTACTGAAGCTACCAACTTTAGATTTAATTCAGATTTGGCACATATGGAGGATGTCCTATTTCGGACGTTTTCTGAAAATTTAAGCACGATCGGTTCATCAACATAGAAGATATTAAGGAATGAATGATCAGCAGGTTCATGGCACCTCTGCGGCCAAAATTGCTGAAGTTAGAACAACAACAGCCAACGCCGCAAAGGCGCGACTTCGAATCCCACTGCTGACACATTCCAGAATACATTTTTTAATAACTATAAATTAAATAATTACTTTTATTTTCTATATACATATAATATTAATTTTGCCATATTTGTCAGAAAATGTTGAGAATTCAAGAGAAAGCAATAACCAAATTTCTTTAGAAATTCGTATATATATATATATATATATATGACGAATGCAAAAACTCGTGCTGTAGTTCGAGGTCTCCCACAGTCAGTGCCCCGACTGTAGCTGCCCTGACTTGTTATTTTTTTTGTTTTGTTGTTTGCATGGATAACATTTTAAAGTACTTGCGTTAAGTAAAAATAAATAAATATATGTGATTTACATATAAATAACAAAGTCAGGAAGCTACAGTCAGGGTACGACTGTGGGAGACTCTGAACTACAGCACGAGTTTTCGCATTTGTCATATATATATATATATATATACGAATTTCTAACAGAAATTTGGTTATTGCTTTTCTCCTGAATTCTCAACATTTTCTGTACAAATATGGCTAAATTAATATTATATGTACATATAAAATAAAAGTAATTAATTTATAGTTATTAAAAAATGTATTTTGGAATTGTCAGCAGTGGGATTCGAACTCGCGCCTTTGCGGCGTTTCTTGTTGTTGTTGTTCTAACTAACGTTTCTTGTTGTTGTTGTTCTAACTAAAGCAATTTTGGCCGCAGAGGTGCCATGAACCTGCTGATCATTCATTCCTGAATCTCTCCTATGTTTATGAACCGATCGTGCTAAAATTTTCCGGAAACGGCCGAAATAGGACATCCTCCATATGTGCCAAATCTGAATTAAATCTAAAGTTGGTAGCTTCTAGCAGTATACGTTTTTTTCGATTTGCGGGGGCGGAAGGGGGCGTGGCAAAAATCTAAAACCAAACTTGATCTGCCTGCCGACAATACACGTGTTGTCACCGAATTTGCGGTACTCTAGCTCTTATAGTCTCTGAGATCCTAGGTGTTCATACAGACGGACAGACGGACAGACGGACAGACGGACAGACGGACAGTCGGACAGACGGACAGACGGACATGGCTATATCGTCTCGGCTGTTGACGCTGATCAAGAAAATATATACTTTATAGGGTCTGCCACGCCTCCTTCTGCCTGTTACGCACATTTCGCTTTCGTCAGACCTAATAGACTGTGAACTTTTAGTTCAGAGTCTAAATAAGCAAAAATTAAAAAATAAAAACATCTGCACATCAAAAACATTTTTCGGCGTCCACCTGTAAAACCGGACTACTACTACATTGAGCGCATGGTATATCTATATATGTATATATATGAAAATATGCAAAATAGCTGTGAAAAATATTTCTATTATTTATTTAGTCGCACTGCTATGTGTGTATGGGTGTGACAGTGTGTGTAACTGTGTGTGCTTGCATGAGTACAACTCAATGATGCGAATGGAATGTGCTTAGAGAACATTTCGTATTGTATATTTTTCATATTTTAACCCTAGCAGTGTGCAGAGTACCAAAGTCCAGGGTCACGTTAGTACACATTTGCCCATACATACATACATACATATATACATATGTGTGTAAATGGAATATGAAGCGTGTGATTTAAAGCATCTACAAACATACATATACATATAAATATACAAATACCTATACAAATACATACATATATACATATGTAGTACATTCAGAGTTATGCAGATTTCGCACCTACAATTTATTAACTTAGTTCGTGACAAATACTTTGTTAACTTTATTTTTAGCAATTTATTAAATATATATTTGTATTTTATATATTTATCTCGCCTGCAAGTTCAATTCAATTCAATGGCGCTTGCTCGACTGACTCTCCTGCAAGCAGCTGACTCGATTTTACAATTAGTCAAGTCTATCGTGCTCTCTGTCGCTCTTCTACAGTCAGCGCTTTGCGAGCAGACCTTACTCAGCAGCAGTGTTTCTCTGTCTCTCTGCTGCTATGCTTTACACTTCTGTTGGATGCTTCTAGAGACCGCTTGGTGACATCGAATACGTACGCTCATGCAGGTACAATGGTCAACATAGACTGATTCTGCGACACTTATACATCTTAGAGAAAAAAGTTGCGATTAAAAAAAATAGTTCAATTTGATTAATATTTATTTTATACATATTTTAATCATAATTCAGTATGAATATGTTATAAATACATTAAACAAAACCAAATTTTACAAAATTAAACAGAATAAGTACTCAACAAAAAAACAAAAAACAAGAAGGGGATGTTCGTTTCACGTTTGCCATTTTCACACAGGTGTTGTTCTGATCTCTAACACATTGAGCACTAAATATTGTCCTCGAATCCCAATTATAAGAATTCCCTTCGAATGCAGTGGATGCCTCTTGTCGTGACTTTGATTCGCATTGTGGGCAAAGCGATTGTAAGCCGATGCTATTGAGAGCTTCACAGCATTCCCGATAATGTTGATCCTTCAGCAAGTACCATTTACGCACATCACTTCTACATTTCGGTATTTCCTGTGGGCTATTCAAGTGATTACAATTTGGATCTGCGTTGATTATTGCCAGCATAAGTAGTACACAGATGGCCGGGTATGAGCTCATCGTTGTGGGTCACTGATGTTAATTACTTGAGCACTTAACACTGGCAAATAGCACTTGTACTGTTCTTCTTGCACTGTATCAATGTTAACTTGTAGCTACACTTTTCATCAAATCACAATACTCCTGATATATATTCGATCAGCTAACTCATTTGATCGACACAAACTTAGCACCGTCAGAGCTCCGGATCTAATGCGATACTCGCTATAAGCAGCAGCTGAATGGAATACAAGTAAGTTCTCATGTCGACAATTAAGTAGCTCAACTCAACTGAAATGTGGTTGCTCTTGTGGTTTTATATTTTTCTTATCAATTAATGTTTTTATTACGTCATCGAGAATATAAGGTCATTCGTCATTCTGCAATAGCACCATATTCTTAGTTGCAGTCTCTCTGTCTTAGGTATGCCTAGGGTATGTCTAGGAGATGCCTAAGGGATGCCTAGAGGAGGATGTCTAGGAGAAGTCAACTGCTGACAATGACTCTCTCTCTCTCTCTCTATCTCTCTCACTTGTTAAATTTGTTAATTGTCTATAGACAGCATATACTTAAAACGTAATTTAACTAAACAGTTTACTGGCTTAAGTTTATCTAATAATTTTTGTCCGTATTTTGAGTCATTACATTTTTTTAGACTCATGTTTCAGTAGCTTTTCCGCCGTTATCACTTCAATAAAGATTCTTTTTAGAGTTTTTAAATTGAGCTAAAGCTTTAGATGCATCTTTGAAATGAATCTTCACTTTGTAAACACTAAATAAAGATACTTTGTATCTTAAACCTTGAATTATTATAGAACACACTCCCTTTTTACATATAATTTACGTAAATAGTTTTCTGACAGAGCAAGCAAGGTCTTCAGTCTGTAATAATACGATAATAATATCATTAATAGTTCCATGGTCGTCCTTCCAATGGCGCTTACCTATAGCCTTGTATGGCCTTCGTTTGCTCAATGTTGTCTGGTCAGCGCAGGATTTGCGCATCTCAATGACCGTCACAACAAATCCCAACGGCATGCGAGACGCTTTGCAGTTCGCTTAAATTAAAAGCAAAGTTACAAACAGCAACGACAAATTGCTGGAGAAGCGTTTATTTGTCATAGGATTTGGCCACAGCAGCGAGCAGTGACCAAAGCAACAGTACAAACAAAATACGTACATTGACGGGCAGCAAAAGAGACAAATAAAAAAAAGAGAGAAAAACAAGTCAGGCAGCTACAGTCGGGGTACGACTGTGGGAGACTCTGAACTACATCACGAGTTTTTGCATTTGTCAAAATTAATATTATATGTATATATAAAATAAAAGTAATTAATTTATAATTATTAAAAAATGTAATTTGGAATTGTCAGCAGTGGGATTCGAACTCGCGCCTTTGCGGCGTTTCTGGTTGTTGTTGTTCTAACTAAAGCAATTTTGGCCGCACAGCTGCCATGAATCTGGTGATCATTCATTCCTTAATATCTTCTATATTTATGATCCGATCGTGTTGAAATTTTCAGAAAACGTCAGCCAAGGGACATCGGAAGTAATTCAGTAATACGTTTTTTTTCGATTTGCGGGGGCGGAAGGGGAACTTGATCTGCCTGCAAACTATACACGTGTTGTCACCAAATTTGGTTACTCTAGCTCTTATAGTTTCTGAGATCTAGGTGTTCATACAGACGGACAGACGGATAGACGGACATGGCTATATCGTCTCGGCTGTTGATGCTGATCAAGAATATATATACTTTATAGGGTCTGCCACGCCACCTTCAGCCTGTTACGCACATTTCGCATTCGTCAAACCTAATAGACTTTGAACTTTTAGTTCAGAGTCTAAAAAAGAAAATGTGGCAGGAAAAACTGGGGGAAAAGCTGACCAAAGAAGGCCAATGCGGGAGGTGGGCAGCGGGCAACGGGAAGCGGCAAGGAGGCAGTGGCAATGGCCACAGCGGTTAGCAGTGGCGATGACTTAACGGATTTTCAATCTCAGCCGCGTTCCGGGCAACGTTTGGTGTCCATACGGTCGGATGAGCTGGATGGTGCACAGCTGTGGGCTGTGGTTGGTGTTTCCCTCTACCCCCCATCCACCTCACTTACCCCTGCCTGCAACTTGGCCACTTTGCAGCCGATATTTATATTTATATTTATTTTATTTTTATATTTACACTGTCGTACATGTTTGCTTGTCCCGTCCGTCTGTCCTTCTGTCTGTCTGTCTGTCGCTCTGTTTGTTTGCAG